>WAAD01002597.1:74665-148331 GCA_013389945.1 Fregata magnificens
AATCCCAAAACTCAGACCAAACAAAAATGCTCTGTAACAAACACCCCCATGAGAATGTAGTTACCTCTCAGTAATTCAGCTAATTTACTTGTAATCCGTTCTGGTATGCTTATGCTCTAACTCTAGTCCAGATCTGGACCAGCAGAGCGATGCGGCTTGAAAAGGTTGTTGAAGTTTAATGCTCCACTTGTAACCATGTCAGAATATTTTTTTTCTGTATTGGTGCCAAGTCTGTCATGAGCAAACAAGTGGTTTTCTTCAACAATTATTTTAGGTCGGAACAACTGGGGTTTATTTTAAGACAATTTGATCTGTTTTAGGCTGAAACAACAAAAACACCCAAGGAAATTATTCTGAGCAGCATGTGAAGGGGTTGAAACTGCATTACTTCGTGGAGCTTTCAGCCGGTGCAGACCTGCGGCAGCTGCTTGGGAAAAGTGATGCTGAAGGTTTTTGTGCCTTCTTTTCATCGTTGGGCTTGATGAGAACTGAGTTAATTTGGTTGTGAGTCAGAAGTACAAAAATATCTTGCAGAACACGTGGTAAAGTTTTTCTTAAATGGAAAAAAGCCTCCATGATACTCTTCAAAACCAACACTCTTAAATAGTGGTCATGCCAACCCATCAAGTGTCAGCTCAAACTGCTCATCACAGAGCGCTCCTGTGAGACAAGCTGGGGTAAACTGGCATTTTTATTTTAATACGATTTCTAGCTAACTGACAGGAGCAAGGAAGCTCCGGGTATCAGTCTGTGCGTTTTCACCGACCTCTTCTATGTAGGCAGGCTGCTGGGCAACGTGGACTGCTGCTTGTTTGAGTTTTATGCAGAGAATTTAAGAAATAATGTCTGTAAGGGTCTCTTGCTGTTCTGTGAGCCGTGTCTCACTTTCTGCTGGGTCTTTGTGCTCATCCCTGCTCTGAAGGCGCGTGCCAGAATTTTCTTTTTCTGCCCTTGCTGCTAAAGGCTTTGCAGGTGAAATCATGCCCTTGCAGGTGAATTGTTGTGCTCTCCTTGTCTCCGTGGCTTTTGACGCCTTTGTAGCTTGAGTTTGGAAGGTGGTTGCCCTGATATACAACCTGGACGATTTAGCTGTTGACTGTTCAGGACAAGCTTGATAGAAACTTCATTTTGCTTGTGTGCTAAAAGTCATCTTAATTGGAAAACTGCGCTGTGATGCCCAAGTGGCCTCCTTGTGTGTATTGATTTAGTTCCAAATTGAAGCTTTTTGTTTCATTTGAATTTCCCGCTGCTCACTGTTTAACTTACGCTAAAAAAAAAAAAAAAAAAACCTGTCACGTTGCAGGGGGATGATTCCAGGTAGGTTTTCTGTTTGTAGAGTTGAGCTCTTAAAATCTTGCGCGGCCTCTTGGGAGCTCCCGTTGTAGTGGTGCATGGGTGGGCGCAGTGCCATCCGGCGGGAGCTGCTCGGTGGGGTTTTCTCGGGCAGCCAGGTGCGATGCCTGTGTTCCGCCCGGTTGGTTTCACAGGGACAGTTTGCTGAATTAAAGCTTCTAGTTAGAGTATTCTTCCCAAATGGAGCATTTAAAGGCTCCTGTATCTTTGTGAAATCTATGAAGACATCAAGTCTTACTGCCAGCGAAGCGTCCCTGCAGGATGTGTGCTTTTACTTCACATTCCCTACTCTGAACCTGTGGAAA
This sequence comes from Fregata magnificens, assembly GCA_013389945.1. Lineage (NCBI taxonomy): Eukaryota > Metazoa > Chordata > Aves > Suliformes > Fregatidae > Fregata > Fregata magnificens. The sequence continues at coordinate 76,324 of WAAD01002597.1, forward strand.
ATCGTAACAGCTGAGTAATTCTTGAAGATTTCCTCTGCGGTACCCTCCTCTGGAGTGAGGCGTGTGGATTTAGGAACTTCCAGGAGTCGCACAGCAAGATAGTTGGACCATTTTAATTGCCCTTGATTCTTCCTCTTAGGTTATTTTTTTGACTTAAGTTTTCTGGCTGACTTGGAAATCTACAGCATAAAGGCGATGCCTGTGTTGGAAAGCAGTTTAAGCATGGCAAAACTAGTCTACTTGGCTCGCTAATGATCAAAATTCTCTTTCTAAACTGCTCTGGCAGGCTGCCACGTATAGATTTATCATTATCTATAATTAGCGTGTCTGTACAGGAGAATCTAATCACCTTGAACAGATAAGTGTTTTCAAGGAGATTAGGGAGGATCTTTAGGTAAGCATTAATTCATCGAAGATTGACATTGGCTCTTGTGATTGATGCTCCAGATGAGCGTTGTCTTCTCCAAGCAGCTTTCTCATATTTCGAAGAGCTTGAGTTTCATGTCGTCTCCTCTGTGGGTTTGGTCCGTAGCCCGTTATTCGTGGGTAGGTGTCTGAAGAGCCTTCAGCAGTACTTTCTGTGGTCACAGGACGTAATAGCTAAAGCAGTGCCAAATGGAGAAGGAAAAAACATTTCATGCTGTATGTGATTTGGTCATTATTGTGACCTGAAAAGCTTCTCACCAGAAAGCAGCCTTAGCTCCCCTTGCCCGTCTGCTGTTAGAGGAATGATGGGTGCCTGGGGCAGTTTAGCTGCCTTGTCTTTGTTATCCTGTTAAGGCGGAGGGCATGGGCAGTCCCGTTCCCTGGAAAAGCTGTTTCCCAGAGCAAGATTCTTCACTAGCTTTGTTTATCCAGCAGTTAACTCTTGGTTAGCATTGTAAGGTCTTGAGTACAACCTGGAGGGTTTTTTTCCTGCTCCTTGTACTGAGACTCCAGCTGAAAGCTGAGGCGGTAAGTTCAGGCAGGAGCTTGAATATTGCTGCTGATACTAGACTTGTGGAGGAATTGAGGGCTTCCAGAAGAGACCTCTGGGAGCCTCTGGTCTGACCCCCACTCAGCGTGGGGCCACCCGATGAGGTTGTTCAGGCCCTTGAGCTGGTGAGGTTTGAATGTCTCCGAGGTATGAGATTACACAGCCCCTCCAGGCCCCTCTTCCAGTGTTGGACAACCCTTGGGGGAAAAATGTTTCCTTATATTTAGCTTGTACATAATAAATTGAGGAGAGAGAGATACTCTCCTAGCATGATTTTTGTAACAGCTTGTCCCTCCACAGACGTAGAAGTAGCTGAATGTCCTTGACTATTTGTCATCCTTGGGGTGTTGGAGCATGCAGGTTTCAAGGACAGCCCTGTAGCTGCATGGTGGCTTCAAGCTACTTGTTTTTAAACAGCGTTTTAATAATTTGTGTTCCCAGTCATCTTGTTTTCACATGATACTTGCTTTATCCATATGGTGCTTTGCTGTTGGTCATTGTTCATCGTTTGCCCATTTTTGAGGGAGCTCCTCTTACGTGCTTTGTAACTGGGGACGCAGTGCTTGCATGGCTCCGTCGAGGCACGGCACGGCAGAGCAGCACTCGAGTGCTGCCGTGGTGTGAGGTGAGCGATGCTTTTTGCTGGGCTGCTTGTGGCAGGCTTGATTGCTCCGCTCCCAGTTTAGTGCTGCGGTGGGGGAGTTGGGCTCACTTGACTCCAAACAGCAACTGCTGCTGACACTGTGGGAGAGCGTGAGGCAGAGATCTTAGTCCTTACGGGTATTTTCATCATAGCCTGATTATTAGTGCCGTATCAGGATTCTTATGTCTGTTCCTTCAGTTGTAGTATTCTTCCCGGTTCTGTTTGCTGGTTGCAAACCACCAACAAGAGCTATGAACTATCTTGAGACTTTTATTTCTACCCACATAATCTTAAATCGAGTATACTGGCCCAAATGCTTCATTTGATGAAACTGTAGCAGAAGTAACTGGTTTGTCTTGTGCAGAACTAAGTTTTGAGAAGGGCAATGCATTCTGGTTCTGTGCGATAGGCCTGCAGCCTGTACTGCTGTCTCAAGGTCGATTGCATGGTGAGCTTCCAGGTAGTCTCACTCACGCTGCAATTTTAGTTCCTGGAGCTGTTTGCAGGTATGGAGCGTATTTATGGGCTCAGCTGCTCGGATACTTATGGGAGAGCAAGATGGCTGTCACCCATTCCTGGTCTCAATTGTTCTTGCTTTTGTTGCTGGAGAATACGTAGGTGTCGTTACGCCTTTGCTGTAGCCTTCCTCCGTCGTCCCCTGCAAGAGCAGGGGAAGGTCACTGCTCCAGTCCTGCGTTTCTCCCACACGCTGCCGGCAGCTGCTGCTCAGCTCTGCCTTTTGCAGCTGAGGGCTTGTGTGGGCTGGCTGCTGCTTCGTGACAGCAATGGCTTTGCTCCCCTCTGAGAAATTGTTGTCAGCCTTCAGGCTGGTCTTCTGTCGGTGCGTGCTGCTGGGCGTGCTCGAGGAAGCAATACGGCTGTCTCCTGGTCCAGGCACACAGAGGTGACTGGCATCACCTGCCTTTTGGCTGTAGCTCCTATGCCTGTCTTTTTCCAGGGTAATATGTATTCAGTTCTGACTACTTGTGCTCCAGTTACAGGTTTAAATTCATGCTTGCATGGTCTGTTATCCTCCGTAGCCACAGTGAGTCAGTGGTGAAGGAGTTGATCTTCCTTGTCAGAAGTAATATGAGAAACCTGCTGTGTTTTTCCTTGCAGTATCCCTTTTAACCTACCCGTTTTTCTCCCAAAGAGGAGTTTTCAATCAGTGCAACATGCAGTGTTTAGAGCCCTGTAACTCGCTTCTGACTGATATGGACTTTCATTGTCTGTAGGTTGATTTTTATGTTGCAGCAAGTCAGACTGTTGAGCTTTTCTGTATTGTTTTGTGGTTATGTATAAATTGCATTGTAGCTGGGTAACTTATTCAGGTGATTTTAAGTAACTTAAGTATGCAGTAATGTCAGAGCCCTTTGCTTCTTGTAGGTCTCTTCAGATCTAGTGCTGCTGGCCAGCAACTCAGGTCGTCGCCCTGAAATGCGAGTTGTCCCAGCCTGCTGTCTGGAGGGCAGGCAGCTCACTGTGCTGTAACATCCTGGAGATTTGTCCCCTAAATAGGATAGTGCTTCAAAACTGGAGCTAGCTGGAGGTGTTAAATTTCCCTTCAGGTCTTCATGATGCCGTTCAATTACGTTAATAGTTCCTGTGGCACTTTGGCAGGGATCTTTCTACGTTTTATATCAGCCTTGTTTGGTTTCAATCAAAAAGCTTGTTTAATAATTAATTACTTAATATTTCTCTGTCTGACAACTGCAGGCCGGGCAGATGGAGTTAAAGCTGGAGGATAACAAAGCTGGATGTGCTTGTTGCTGTTGGGTCAGTGATTGCTGACTCACACAGGCATGTGTGCTGGGATGCCAGGGCTGAGCCTTCAGGCTACATACAAATCAACTTCAGAATTAAAGATGCAAATTGAAAGCATGGTACTAAGGGCCAGGGGCATGATTCGATTGGCAGTGGCAGCCCTGGGATAAAAGCAGAACAAATCTCCTTGGTCCTGTTCCAGGTGCTTACACGATTCACTTCACCTTTGCAAGGACGGGCTCCTGGGAGTACTGGGTTGAAATGTGGCTTGTTGCTCTCGGTCATCCCGGCCTCCCGCTGTCACCAGGTGATGTTGCTCGTAACTATAGGACATTGCTGAACTGCTGGGTTTGTTGCTGCTTGCAAGTTATGTCGTGCAGTTCACAGTGCTTACATGGGCAGCGATGAAATTTTTGCAGCGTAAGCGGTATTGACTGGCTTGCACGAAACAAGTTGTCGTGTGTGTTTGCCCTGCATCCAGCAGTTCTTCCTTTCACACTAATGTGGGCTGAACTGCATTTCTTTCTTTTTTTTTTTTTTTGATCTTTTATCTAATTCTTCAAGGATATTTCTGCTTTGAAATCATGACCGGATAGATGTATGTCCCTGCAGTGACTCAGGGAGGTCCTTCATTCCCTAAAAATAGTCTTAATTCTTCAAATCTTTCTAGATGAAGAGCACTGTCTGGGCACACGCAGCAGTTTAAAGCAGCTTCTGCAATGCATGTGAAGATAAATATGGCGCGGTGGGAGTCTGTGCCTTTCTCTTTTCCTTCTTTAACACAAAGCAGTGATTCTTAATCTGTTATTAATAGCTAGAGCAGGTTTCTGCTAAGCACTTTATAAGGAACAGAGCAAGAAAATATTGTCCTTCGCACCTACTGCTTAAGTATTACTGCTATATGCATAAGACCTTCTTACTTTAGGCTCGTTGCTTGGTATGGATACCTAAACACTGCAGCTGCATGGTCTTTTAAAGAGCAGCAAACTGCTTCTTGCCATGGCATAGCTGTCAGATGTGATAACAGGCGCTTGCAGTAGTAACCCTGGCTTGGCAGCGAAGCTGCTTTGGGAAGACACTTGACCCTCTGTTGCTGGGGCATGCATTCAGGTTACTTGCTTTGTTTCTTCAGGGATGCTCCCTGCGGTGTTCGGTGCCGACGGGCTGTAAGCGAAGCCGCGTTTTCAGAAGTGCGGTGTTGGGCGCTTCCCAGCTGACTTGGTGCTTTGTGCCTGTCACTCATGTGAACACAGAATTAGAGTATTTGTCACAGCAGAAAATATCCATGGCAACTAATTCGCCAGTTCTGTGAATCTTCACAATTTTTGAAGTTTCTCTTTTTCTGTGAAATGCACAGGGGTGGTTCCACAAACTTTTTTTTTCAGGTCTTCTGCAACTGTCAGGACTGATGGCTCTTCTTGGAAACGTGTGAAAAATACACCGGTCCCAGTTCAGAAGACAGGGTGAGTTTGGGTGTATTTGGCTCCAGAACGGACATGGGTGGCTGAGATGTGCTCATACCAGTAGGATAGAGATGTGCCCCATATCTGCAGATGGACTGTGCATGAGTGGGCATTACATGATTAAATAAGCACCTTTTTGTCTTAAAAAATGTGGAGATCATGTGCAGCAGGTGGCGGTGCCACCTGTGCCTGCAGCTTGTTAAGAGTTAATGAAGTTAAGTTTCAGCCTTGAGATGGAAATCCTTTCTGGAGGCATCCAGGTGTGAGTGCCTGGGCAGCGCTGCATGGCTGGCTGTGGGGCTGTGTACTTCAGAAGCCCCATCCTTTATTTTTAAAAGACCAAGCCCTTCGAGCTTTGCTGTTTCCAAGTGTGTGTGTTGCTGTGACTGATGCTGGATGCTGTTTATTCGCTGTTTATTGTTCCTGAATTACCACTGGGGTGCTTCCCAGCAGAGCTTGTGGAGCAAAAACTACTACAGGTTTATAGTGTGGGGTCAGGTGAAACTAATACGTGGCTTTATTTTATCCAAGCAGTTTTTCCTTTCCTTGTCAGTTGGGTCTCTCCGTGGTCTGTGGTGGTGAGAGATTGCTGCAGGCTCCCCAGCTTTGAATCACTGCTGGGATGTAATTTTTATAAGTAGGAGGGAAGAGAGTACTCAAACCAAAAGTGATTTTGCAGTGGTACAAAAGGTGACAGTCATCTTAATCCTGTATAGTTTGTATTGAGCGTGCATGGCACGCTGTCAGCTCACACTGCTGAATTGTATGGTACTTTCATTGTCTTGCGACAACGTGCAGGACCCCCTTTTGAAGCTGGTGTAGTGTTGATGCTCACAGTAGTCATATCCTGTCAAGGATTGATGAGGAGTCCTGTGCAGCTTGGTATTTGTTAGTGTGTAGTGTTTGAATGTATAATTTGATTTTTTTTTTTTGGGTAGACATGATAAGATTACACCGCATTAGTCCCAGTATTTGCTTTATAATGCCTTTATTAATGGGTGAGCGCACTCGCAGCCAGTCTGTGGCTGATACCAAATAGAGCAAGAGGTTGCTACATCAGAAGGCAAGTCTGGATTTCAGAGGGGCCATGGCAGGCTGGAGAAACGGGATGATGGAAACCTCGTGGCATTCAGCAGAGGTGAACACAAGTCTTGCTCTGGGGTAGCTGGCTAGAAAGCAGTTTTGCAGACGAGTCCCCTGGGGGGTCCGAGTGGACAACAAGGTGACCAGGAGCCATCCGAGGTCAGCTGGCTCTTTGGCTGTGTTAGCAGAAGTGCAGCCAGCACATCGAGGGAAGGGACAATCCGCTCTGCTCAGCACTGGGGAGGCCCGTCTGGGCTCCGGGTCCGGTTTGGGGCTCCCCAGGGTGAGGCTGGAGTGGTGGAGGGATGTGGATGTGCTCAGCCTGGAGCGGAGGAGGAGGAGAGGAGACCTAATCGCTGCCCACAGCTATGTGATGGGAGGGTGCAGAGAGGACAGAGCCTGGCTCTGTTCATGGCAGGATTAGGCAGTGGGCTGGTACCAGAGCATGGGAAATCCTACGCGGACACAAGGAGACAGGTTTTAATTTGGAGTGGGGGCCAAATACTGGTATAGGGGTCTGGAGAGGTGGTAGAAACCCTTGACTGTATTCAAGCTGTAGCTAGACAAGGTCCTGAGCTACCTGATCTGGTTGCTTCTGCTCAGAGCAGGAGATTGGACCTGAGGCCTCCCGAGGTGCCTTCCAGACTCAGTTAATGTACCATTCTGTCATTGTTTAGTTTCTGGTGCTTAAAACTTGGTAAGTTTGCCTTCAGCTCTCCGGATATGGATGGAGGATGAAGAAAAGCCACGTCACATCTATGACTTGCTCTGGCAGCGCTGGGGGAGTACCGGTGATTCCTGTGTCTGGACACTTCCATGATGCCCCGCATTGTTCCTGCTATAGGGGGTTCACAGCGCGAGACCCTCATTTACTCTTTTTTTTCCCCGATTCATGTTCCAGTGCCAGTATCGGGGACAGGCAGCCGTAGCTGGGTGCTGGCTTTGGGGAGGGCAGGAGAGCTGTGTCGGCAGAGCGCCTGATGGAAGGAGCTGCGTGGGGAGGTCTCCAAATGTGAAGTGAGGAGAACTGACTGGGACTTGCAGAGCATTGGGGGTGTACAGATAACTGGTGGTTTGCTCCATCGTTCTGATCCTTGCGTTGTACCTGCTCCGCTTGCCCCACGGGTGAGAGTCACGTCACGATCGGGGGAGGTGGGAAGGGCCGGGCCGCGGGGTGTGTCCCCTGCGGTCTGGGGCTCTTCTGTGCCTCGGGTTCGGAAATGAGCAGGATCCACTTATAAATCTGAAAAGCTGCTTTGGTGAGGAATCGGGACACTGGTGCTTTCAGCACAGCTCAAACAATGCAATCTCACTGTGCACTCTGTGCCAGTTCTAAAGTTTTTTTTAATAATACTGAGAGTTTGGCTTTGTGAAAGCTAGCGTTACTCATCCAGCCCTTCCAGTTCTCAATTCCTGCACTGCTTGTGGCTGTACTACTTTTTTAAAAAAATCAATACAATTTTATTCTCTAAAGTTATAAGTTGGCCCCTGAATTGAGGGAAGAACTTCTGCCTGACACTGGGACAGCCTGAGGATGGGCAAGCCGATACAAATGCACATCTGAAATTTATGATGTGATTAAACTGTGCTTTACTGGTATGTCATGGTTTTATTAGTTAAAGCTTATAATAAATACAGTGTTTTGCTGGGACACTTGGGGAGGTAAAGACCTGGTTGAGTTTCTGATCCCTTTAGGAGTGGGATTTGCTTAGGAGCTGAGAGGCAGAAATTTTAATATTTTCTTGCCTGTTTGCTTTTGCCTGTGTAGTCTCTGGGACATCCCAGCTGTGGGGCTGCTGTTGAACTGTTTTCTGAGGAGCCTGCATTTTTATTTGAATATGCACTGGGTGAGGCATCTACCTCTTCCTCTCTGTCCTTTTCTTTTACACCACAAGAAAAGCAGTAAAGACTTCTGCTTTGAAGTATGGATGCAAGCTCCTTGGAAGTTTAGTTTTAAATTTGGAAGTTGACTTGCAGAGGTCTAGCAAGTTGTACTTTGTTGCCCAGTAATAAGCCAATTTTTTCCTCCTTACAGCCTGTAGGCATCAAGCCATGAATTGTCACTTCTAAGTACCTTTAGACGATGCAGCACTGTATCTCAGCACAGATAAGGTCCGTAATTACTGGACTGGATTGAATTCTACTTCACATCTGCGGCCCTAAGCTGCCTTTGCAGTGCAGCAATGAAATATCTTTCTGGCTGCCCGTATCCGATATTCTCCATGTTGGGGATGTTACAGGTTAATATATTACCTGTCATCCCCTGCTTTAGAGACAGCATAAAGCATGTGCCGTGGGAACAAAAGTGATTGTCAGGATTTTTACATTTGATTTCCAGGTGCACAATACCTGTAACAGGCTTAACGATCGTGAGAGTCAAATTCTACCGTCAGTGTAGATGGGGCACTGAGAGCTTTAGGGAAGAATCCCTACGGATGCTGCAGGGAGGCAGTGACGCATTTGTAGTGAAGCACTGGGAGCGTGGCAGTGGAGCTTTCCTACGTGTAACGTGACTGCTGTGCTGTGCCCTGGGTTTCACAGGGTAAGGCTGGGTGGCTGTAATGGGAGCAGGAGCCGCATAATCTTTAATGTAGTGTGGTTTTAATGTTGTTGTGAACTTGGTCCGAGGCATTTCCATGATGAAGATTTACAATTTCTGTAGTTTTAAGAAGGAAGAATTTGTAGAGTAACTAGCTTAAATGCCAATAGTAAGCTGGCTTTTAATCGTAGCAGGTGTTACCCTGAAGCAGGGCATCGTCACAGGTATGGAGGGAATTATATTTTTGTCTTGCATTCAATGCACCATTCTTTAAATATTTTCACTGTTTTTCATTTGCCTTGGAAAGGAAATAAGCTAAGTCTAGCAAGCCCTATGTCCCATGTGTCATAACTCCACTGTTACCATTAGGTGTATTTTTAATTTACAAATTGTGGTTTATTTATGGAACTGCTGGTTTACCTGTGCTGTTGATTTTATATACAGCTAACCAAGTGTTTATAACCCACGGGGGTGTGTGTTACGGTAAACCGCATACTGCCAGCAGGAATGCCTTTAAACATATTCCCTGCCTGGTCAAGACTATGGGATAAGATTTTGTGGATCAGACCTTTGTGATGCCCAAACCTGGGATCAATACCTTGCACTGTGGTTGGCAGCGGGGTGTACGTGGCTTCAGGTCCCACATCGTCTTGCTGGGGTTGGAGCCTAAGGTGTGCAGAAGACTTGGAGAGCACGTTATTAGGTGAGCTCGTGCCTCCCTCCTGCTGCCACGTCAGTAGAGGTTCCCTGGTAGGAATTGCTTTAAGAAAAGCCACAGTGCATCAAGTCTTGCATCAAAAAAACCCTCTTAGCTTTCCAAGGAGCATTTAGAGGACATGCAAGAGTTGCATGTGAATTGTTGATACTTAGCTTGCAATGTGTGTCTGGGACTGCTGCCTTTTTCCCCCCTCTATACTGAGTATGTCTTTGTCAGATGGAAGGAGAACAGTACGAAATGCAAGACCCAAGCCTGTTGTTGTGTGACCTACCAGTTGAGCTGTGATGGGCTTTGGGGCGGCAGGCTTTGCTTGGTGTTGCAAAGCTGTCTTTAACCCTAAATGTTTTTATTGCAGTTGCTAATGGGAGAAAATGTGGGGAGGCTTGTTGGCTTTGTACAGGACGAAAACAAAGACAACATCATGGTGGTAATGTATGGTATGTTGAGGGCGAGTTAATAGCCTGAGGGATGTAAATCTAGCAGAAATGCTTAAAATCACTGTCCTGTTTCAGTGCACTCTGTGGTTGAAATTAGTGAAGGCACATTGTACTACTTGGTGCGAAGTGCACCTTTTACCTCTTTAGTATAACCTCAAGAGTAGCGTTTCTGCTGTGGCAGATGTCTATTAAACGAATGCGCTCCCATGTGGAAGTGTTGTAGTCTGAACAGCTTAGTTTAGTCTTAAGCAAGCATGAATATGATATGATCTAGCTTGCTTACTTGGGAAAAGAGCATTTTACTGCTTTTTCACTGGTGTGTGCTCCTTAATATGTTGATATGGGACCACAGGAAGATTTCCTACAGTGGCCTGCCTTCTATTCCCTGTTACAGCATTTCTATTTCTTTTTAGCTCTGGTAAAATGGAGGGGGGGGGGGCGGGAAGTGAAGGTTTAAACCTGCTTTTCTTCCTGCACCTTCTTACAAGAGTAAAGAAATGAAAATGGGCAGAGAAGGTAAGAAAAATGAGTTTTCATGTATAAAAGCACTTTGGTGTATCCTGGGAAGAAAGGAGGAGGATGAACACAGCTTTATTTTTCACCTGCATGAAGTTATGCTCTGAAAACCGGCTAAGCAGTAGGCTGCTTTCCTCTGCAGCTCAGCTGGGGTCTTCCTCCTCCACCGGGGAGACTTGCTGTGTTCACCCTGCAGTGCTTTGGGCTCCTTTGGTGGAAACCTGCCAGCAGCTGAACCTGCCGGGGCGAGACCCCCGGAGCTCAGTGTCCTGCTTAGCAGCTGCTAGAAAGACATGGGACACGAGTCACTGTCCTGCCAGCACCTTCTTGGATTCGCTTAAATGGAGGAGCATGTGTATGCAGAGGGTGGCTTTTAGACCAAGTTTGGCCTTTTTTGTATAGGACCTGCCTTAACGCTTTTGTATAAATGTTTGGTCTTCAGTATATTGTACTTTAAAGGTATGCAGCAGAATTAATCTTTCTTCTGTTGGCTGGAGAAAATGTAAAGCTGTGAAAAAGCATCAGAGAACCGGTTTCCTTCTGGTGCTGAGCTGTACTTGTTAATATTTGTTTTCAAAGGTGTAACTATCCATATCTCATGCCATACTGGGGGAGTGTGTATCAATACACTGATAAGGCACATGGCAAATATGTTTCTGCTTTTCCTGTTTTCACTTTTGTTTTTCCTGCACTGACAAAGTAGCCAGCTGTTGCCCGTGTGTATGTTAGCTCTTTGCTTGCTTCATCCAGTTTAAATTGTCCTAATTAGCAACCAGAAATCTCTTTCTTCTGTCTCAAGCAGTCTAACTTTGAAATTGTTAGAGAGGCAGAGGTTTAGAGAAGGTAAGCATTTGATGCGTCTCCTATGGAAATGAGTGTGGCTGAGGTCTAAAAATAAACTGGTCCCAGCCCTGTCCCTTTGACGGGAACCGCTGGACACAAGCTCTCGGGCACTTGGGGACAGAGGTTTCTAATGCCCTTTATGAAGCACCGCGGCCTGGACCTGCAGTGGGGCTTTGGGACCTGCCGGCAAAATCCTTCTGCTTCCCAAGAGCCTGAGCAGCTGGGTGGGCTTGGGGGGGGTCACCTGGCCAAGCAAAGCGCCTGTTTGTGCAAAATGTGGTTTTGCTCATTAATTGCTCGTTTGCCTTCCTGGTATGCGTACAGCAGGTTTCTTTGGAAGTCCCTTGGCTTCCCAAAGGGGCTACTGAAATGAAAAGTAGTGACTTTGAATAAAGTGCTGATGCTGCTTTTGTGGATGTGAACCTGGCCTGCGTGGAGGAGAGGGATGGGATGGCAGCTGATTCTTCCTGAGAAGGCGCCCCGTGAAGTGCTGTCTGGGAGACTAGTACCTAGGCTTGACTGTAACCAGAGGAGCACGAAGCTGGTGAGAGTGGAGGGCAGGTCTCAGACTGTCCCGAAGCAGCTCAAATATTTCTGCATTGAAAAAACTTCAAGCATTTTATTGCGCCACGGAAGTTTTCTTGCAACACAGTACACTAAAATAACACTGAAAGTCTGGTTTGAGCAGTTAAGAAATTCGCTTAAAGCTGTAACTAATCCTTGTCTACGCGAGAGAGCTGTCCCTTGTGAAGGTCACTGACTTTGCCTTGCCTCTTGGCCGTACGTTTAACTCTTCTGTTCCTTGTAACCCACAGTCAATATCCGTAGGATTTTTGCAGAAAACATACAGCCCCTGAACACTGATCCCAATGCAGAGTATTGGCATGACTCAGGTCCCCGAGATACATTTCTGAAAGCACCTATATGTGCTTTGTACAGTTGTGTATTGTGGCGTGCAGGCTAGAGGGATTGTTGTCTCCCTAGTGCCGCGAGCAGTCTTTCTGGCATTTACTTTGTGAAGCTAAATACAGTAACACGGTCTCACCTGGTGCTTGCTTGTTATTTTGGAGTTTTGTGACAAGTTATATGATACAATATAAATTATATATAATAATACAATATATTACTGATAATACAATATAAATGGTACAATATATATGATACAGTATAAATTAATTGTATCATATATATACATAAACCATATATGTACATAACCCATAAATTTAATACCTTGCCCTAACCATTGTAGCCTTTTTTCTATACTTCATCCTTGATGGGCTTGATTGACCCTGATGAGCGGTGTTCATTTAAGTAGGCTGATGCTAATGAAAATATAACTGTTCGGGAAGAGGTCGTGAGTCACTAATGCTGCAAGACTTGCTGTGGCCATTTGGTCTTGCAGGAGAAGCAGCTGAGATGTGTCAGGTCTGTCCAGAAGTGGTTGGCCAAGGTCACTTGGGCATCTGCAGGATTTGATCCAAGAGATCTGCCAGTCTGAGTCGTGGGCCAGTAAGCAGTTAACTCTTGATTTCCGTTTTAAAAAAAGCTCTTGGCATCTCCAGTGGCTGAAAAACCAGCTGCCAAATTTTTTACTTTTTGGGTAGTGTCGTAAGGAATGGGAAAGATCTTACATTGTCTCACACTGCCCTGTGCGTTCACATTGCAGGCGTGTTTTAAGATCCTGCTTGCATTTTCCCCTCTCTGTTTCATCAGTTCTTATGGAAAAAATTGCTGTTCACTGGACTGCTAACCTCTGCACTCATCAGGAGTGCGTCCTTGAAGGATTATCTGATCATTTCATAGATAATGGAAATCGTGGAGGTACCTTGTACACGTAAGTGCCTCTTTCAGTTTTCAAGTTTGTGCTCCCTTCTTCTGCTCAGACTTGGGTAGCAATTTTACGCCCACTACTCAGCAGCTTGAATTTGTTCAAAAAGGCAGGCAGCTGCGTACACTGATCTCTGTGAAGAAGAGGTAATTACTACCGAAAGTAGGATATGCTGGTAGTAGAGCTGAACGCGTTTTTTGTCATGGAGCAAAGTTTCTGGGTGGTTGCAGGAGTCCTTGGAAGTTGCAGTTGTCTGCTGGTGTGATTTGCCTTGAGCAGAAGCAGCTGCCTGTCGTATTTGGTGAGAAGATGCAACCGAATGAACTGCTCTCCAAATCTGCACTGGGCGCGCGCACTGCCTACTGTACAATACATAAACCTGTAGCAAGGCAGTTGATGAACTGAGGAGTTCACAGTCAAGGGCTGAGAAGCAACAGTTAGATGGGTTTTAAATGGGAAGTTTCAGCTTTGTCTTCTTGTGCCCAGGCCTTAAAATAGAGGAAGAAATATGTCTATGCAACCATGCAGGCTTTGCATCTAGATATCTATCCATAAGAAATATTTAATACAGAAAGAAATTCTCCGCTATAATTTTAGCGTTGTTTGAAAGTTGGCAAAATGTCAGAAGTGTGACGACTTTAAAGTGATGTTCGAGGTCACAGGCCATAATTCATGCAGTGTCTCTGAAGAAAATTTATTTGGTACTGAAAACATCAACGTTCACTGTAACTTGCATAAAGAGAGCTGCCATGGAAAAATTCTTGGAAGCAAGCTCTTCTATCCACACTCGATCTCAGAAAGACTGGCTAAGTCTTGTGCTCAAAGCAAATGCACCCCTAAACTCTCTAGTGTGAAAAACCAGGGTATTTTTAACAGTCTGAATATCGTAAGTATGACAGCACATCAGTGGGATAGGATTAAAACTTGAGTCTTAATGTTGACTGTGCTGTGCCCTGTGCGCTGTTATGTTCTTGGACATGGTGGTGAGAAAACATAAACATGAGCTGACTATGGCCGATCTTTATTCTCATCATGTAATGCAATTCCCAAGGGCTGAAGGACCAGTAAAAACTTAAAAGCAGAGGCTGTAACAGAAAAAATTACTGCTTGAGGCTCTCATCTGCTGTTTTGCATTTATTTCAGCATTCTTGTGCAGTAAGAGCATTTCTCAAATTAACCTTGTGTATGGTCACTTGTTGTTTGTTCTTGCTTAAAAATGAGCCAACAAGCATGTAAGTCATGCATCGCCCAGGTCTTAGTTTATACTAACTTCTGTGGAGATGATGGGTTCTGGACCAGACCTTCCATGAACTTTTAATCGATGCAATAAACTTGGCAGCAGTACTGCCCACAAATCTTGGTGGGTTTTTTCCCCCCTGGACCTTTAGCATTTTTGCTTGGAAAGTAATGAAAACAGTAAACTGAGGTGCTTCCTCTGCATTTTTAGAAGAGGTGAACAGGGTTTCTAACAGGGTTCTCTTGAACGCTGAGCGTGTGCCTGCCTCCTGCGAAGCTGCCGGCATCCCTGCTGGGCTGTAAGCTCCGGGCTCTGTCTGGCAGTTGCAGTTAGGCACTTTCTCATACGTGTTTGTAGTTACCAGAACATACCCCTGAACCAAGGTTTTGTCTTTGGGAACTACATCTAGGCGACTAGTCAGAGAAGAGCCTAAATGGGAGGCAATCCAGTGCATTCAAAATACCGGTGAGGGCGTGCCAAGGGTGATACCGGTGTGGTAAAGACAACTGTCTTTCTTTTCCCCAGAAGTTTTTGTCATTGTGCCTAATGGTGTTACAGTCATCAGCATCGGCGTTGCTCCGTATGCAGAGCCCAGCTCGCTGCAGCCTTCCCTCTGCCTGGCCGCACAGCAATGGCTTTGCTGAAGCTGCTGACCTCGTGGTTTGGATTTCTCGGCTGAGGTGGACAACTGTGTGTCACATCTGCTGTATCAGCTGCGGGCTGACTGCCATAAATGGGACGCTTAGTACTCCGGTACGCTCTTACGAGGTTTCCTTCTGGCCAAGTACTAGGATATTTTCCCAACCAGATGCACTTTGCTTCGCTTTCCCTGCTCTGAGTTCCTTTACAGCCTTTAATTCCGCTTCTGCTGGAAGGGGAGGAGTAAAAGCCCTTTTTGGGAGGCTGCAGCAGTGTTGCGTTGGAGCAAAGTTGCGGCTGTACAGTGTCACGCCAGCATGGAGAGCTGCTCTTGCCCTACAGGATAAGGTGACGGTTCACCGTGGAGAGCAGGTGAAGCCGCTCACCCAAACCAGCAGCTTGAAGAGCTCTTTCTGGGTGCCCTTGTTTACAGGGCTGATACCCTTATCAGCCGGGGCCACCGCCAGCCTCTCCAGAGGTGGAGAGGAGATAACACAACATGGTGGGAGGAGTGGGGATGCTTACTGATAACTGGTTGGTTGGGGTTTTTTTGTTGTGTGGTTTTTTTTTTTTTTTTAAATTTGTTTTACTCTTTTTTTCATAAAAACCCAACACAAAGTCCCTTTGCCAGACCATATCTTGCGCTTGCTGATGTCTGCATGATGGTGTAGTGTTTTTCCTCCTGACCACTGCTGAGGTTTCTTGGCAGAAAACCTGCGCTGTGTGCATGGGAGAGTCATAAATATGTTATAAAAGCTAATCCTGAAGAATATACATCTGGATAGATTGCTTTTAGAGTACCCTTTTATTTGGGGTGGAAGTCTTGTTTGTGGGAGCACCGTAGAAGCAGAACATCTCCTCTTTGGGGAACGAGGGGAAGGGAACTGGGGCAAGTCTGCACATTTTGATGTGGTTCCGATGTTAGCAGTAAAAGCACTTATAAGTCTGTGTGCATTTATACAGGCTTTACACACTGTTTTCTCAGGAAACAAGAGGCCCTATACTCAGGCACCCTACTTGGATATGTTATATATTTAGAGGAGATTGCCTGTTGACAAGCCAAATGGGGCTAGCTGTGCTGTTCAGCCATCCAGCCAGCAGGTCTGCTGCACTTTTATTTAAGAAAAGAAGCAGGGGGGAAGCCTGGGTGTTTTCAGAGACATTTCAGCTTGGCAGTGTTGTTGGTTTTCTTGACCTGACCATCTATTAAATCTGTATGCTTCACCAGCAGTGAGTTTTCTGAGACTGTTACATCAAAGATGCCTCTGACCTAAAAGTGCTAACGTTAGCAAAATGTGCTCGTGAGATTTTTGCATTAAACCTTTATGGCACGCAGTGTCAGGGATGAGTGCGGTGCCTTGTCCTACACTGCAGCAGTGTGGGTGAGAATGTCTTTCTGACAAATTACCTCCCCCGAGCTCCCTTGTAGCTTGTTCCCCCCCTGCCCCTTGTGAAGCATGGAGAGACAAGGTCTATTTGTAAATAATGAGAAGCAGAAATGTCTTCCAGGTTTTTCCTTGCAAAGGCTTGCCCTGCGCTGGGGTAGGTGTTGCAGCCAAGCTAAGTGGCAAAGCACTGGAGAAAAGAGTGTGAAATCCAGATTGGTTTGCTTACTGCATCCATCTATTTACAGGAGAGGTTTTACAGTCAAGTCACCCCTAAATCCTTGCTTGTGCAGTGTTGGCCGAGGCTCATCGGTGTTGGGCCCTGCGGGTAGGGGCTTGTCCCAGAAGCCGGCTTGGGAAGCTGCTGGATGGGTCAGGGGGAGTATTCCCGTGATTTGCGGAGGCGGTGGGTGCCCAAGCTGTGGGCATCCCTCCGGCTGGCGAGGATCGCAGCCTGGATTGCAGGCTTTTTCCCTTAAACCTGATCTTTACTAATCTGTGGCCGTCCCGACTGCAGCCAGTTGCAGATTAATCGGCCTTTAAATAGAAGTAAATCGTATGTTTTTGCAGAAATCTCAGTACAGTGCTTGCCATATGCTTGTTTGGGTTTTGTTTGTGATTTGGTCAGTTTGGTGAAGGGAAAAAGAGGAAGGAAAAAAAAATGAGCTGTTTGTCACGCGGAGCTTGCGGTTTGTGAGAGCTGTGCTGAAGCAGCTTGTAATGTGCTGAACGTGAATACTGCTTACTGCACGAGCTGGGAAAATACCTCCCGAGCCACGTGCCTGCTTTCTCTTGGGCGTTTGTGTTCTGGAATTGAGTTGTCGTAAAAATTCTTTTTCCTTGAACCAAGGGAGAGTAATAACCCCAAGAGGTTTGGTGTCCACGCTTACGTCCCCTAACTTCAGGCGTGTGAGCTTTTGGCATAAAAATAAAACTAGTTTTAAAGTGCTTTTTGGAATTTCTCACGCATAAAAGTGAATGCAGAGATTTCACTGGCTTTATAGCCCCAGTTATTCTGAACAAAGGACATGCAGAATCTCAGTTTATCAGGAAATGTGCCATGAAACACTTGTGCAGATGGGTTTCTGTAACCCAGCTATGGGGCTGCTCCGCATGAAATATTTCAAATATTCCTGTATCGAGGATGGGATGACAGTGCCTGTGAAATCAAGCGTCAGATTTCAGCAGTGATGAACTGCTCGGGCTCAGAGGACCCCGAAGCGGTGGTGGTGCGAGGCTGGAAGCTGGTGCCGAGATGGGGAGGGAGCCGCTGGCCGGCGCGGGCGATGCCGGGGAGGTGGCGGTGGCACAACAGCCTTTTGTTAGCGGGGTGAGACGGGGAGTGCGGCTCCTGTCGCTGCGCTTTGTGGAAACGCCGGCGGGTGCTGGCTGTGCCACCGGGGTCACGGAAGGATCGGAGAGCTTGACCTAATCCAGATAGTCTTGTTAGACTGTGATTCCTGCATGGAAATCCTCGTGTGTCGTCCAGAGTTGGTTTGTGCTTTGTGGAACACAAGCGGAGAGCAGCGTCCCGTGGGAAGAGCGAGCCTTGCTGCTCAGCTGCGCAGCACACGGGCACAAATGGCCTTTCCTGTGCCACGGAGGCTTGTGACTGCCTCCCTTGTGGGGCTTACATTCCCGGTAATGAAACAAAATCCACTGAGAGAAATTTCCATCCTGAATTAATTAAGAAAAGGATCAGCCTGATTACCCTTCTGGACCATGGTGATTCTTCTACATCATCTTAAAAAAAAAAAAAAAAGTCTGCTGAAAGTATTTCAACGCATTGCTCTTCTTGTGGGCCAGACAGAGTGTAAATCCATTCAGTATGTCCTCTTTTCTGTCCCCATCTATTACATTGCCTAATTCTGCTTATTTTGTTTCCCTGTCCTTGATTTCTGTTCTTGCCTCTGCCTGCAGCAGTCTCTGCAGTTTACTCTAAAGGGCATTTCCTGGTTATGCCGCTGGTATAAATATTTCTTTGTGGCTGCAGAGCCCTTAACTTAGTTAATGATACGATATTTTCCAGTGTGATGGGAAAATGAAAGGCATAAACTGGTTTCAACTTAATCCATGAAAGATACGGTAGAAAAAATAGGTCTTAATCTCCGAGTCAGGAGAGGTCAGTGGTGTAAGAGCAGCGAGACTGTCATCTGCGAGGCTTTCCAGCTTCTCTCTCTCGCAGGGGGAACAGGAGTTAAAAAAGTGGTTTTTATCTGAACTTCTGAATGTCTCCAGGTTGCCATATAGTGGAGAAAGCAAAGGCAGAGATGAGACCGGTCCGTGTGTAATCAGGTACAGAGTGATAAGAGCGGTCAAACATCTACACTTTTGCCACCAGAGAACGGTCTTCGTGTTGTGCACAAGGTTAACGGAGATTAAATAACCTTGTTGTTATACAAACATGAGCATGAGAGGTCCGCACGGTTTCCCTATTAAATGCCTGCATTGTTTCGAAGTGTTGGTAGAAATAGTAGCGATTAGCAGACTCAGCCAGGGGGATGCTTTGCAGCCATTTGTAGTTGGGTTTCCTGCCTGTTTCTGGTGATGTGCCACTTCTCTATCAGAAAAACACCCATGTTTAAATGAGCTTCAGTGTGCATTTGTGGGTGTTTTTTCTGGTAGTTACAACAATGCCTGCCCTGTTTCACCCATATATCCATGGTCATGCGATGCAAGGTAGGAGTGCGGTGATCTGTGCCTATGTCTTGGACTGCTGTGCTTTGCAGGGGGTGATGCTCTTCCACAGCGCTCCACAGAGAAACCCTCTGGTCTCCCTGGGACCAGGATGTGGTTGAACTATTGCTCCCGAGTTGCAAATGCTGGGGACTTACCTTCCCCGCCACAGGAGGGAATAGGCTGTTGGCGAGCCCTGAGCAGCTGCGGGAACAGGACTCCCTCTCCCTAATTGGGGAAGTGCCTCCTGGATGTGTTGCTTTGCAGTCCATCTGCTACGCTACGAGTTTCTCTTGCCTTGCTCTCTTCTTGACAGATCAGGATGGAAATGTTTATCCTCATTGTCTTGCTGAGAAAACTGGGGAACAGCTACAAAGCCCGGTGTTTTTTACCCAGCTGTGCGCGAGTGCTGAGTGGTAAGGTGGTGCTGGGCTGGTTGAATTTGGTAGGGTGGCCGGGGCAGCCAGGGTGGAGGTGTTCAGGGATGGTTGGCAGTGCCCTTCGGTTCTTGGGCTGTGAGTTGTGATTTGGGTCCTTGAGCTGCTTTGACGCCAAAGGTGTACCAGCATCTCCAGGCCAACATGTTTATCAATCCCATCCTTTCCAGATCTCCTGGTATGTTGGAGGGTGCCTTGAGATGTTTGGTTTGTGCTGCAGGGGTGCGGTGTTTACTTCTGGCTGTGTTGGATTGGTTTTTGGGTGTGATCTGCAGCACCGGTGCAGAAGCCTAGATTTGTAATTTTGTTGAGATATGACAGCCAAACAGTGTTTCTGAGCTCCTAGCTCTTCAAATACAGTGTGGTGGTGGAGCTCACTGGGGAAGCTCCTCGAGGTGTCTGTTTGCCAGCTCCAGAAATGGACCTGGGATTTGTGTCCAGCTTCATGCAACACACATAGTGGCAGCGTTACTGTGAGGTCTCTGTACCTCACATCCAGAGACTCAAAAAATCCCCCAAACCACAAATAATTTCACTCTCTTCCGTGACAGTCTGTGACTTTTCCTTTTCAGACTCTTCATATGTTTCTTATTTTCTCCCTGAATCCTTCGTAACAGAGGACAAGCTGGGAGCATCCCTGATGGCAGTAAACTCCTTGGCTCCATCCCTGCACTGTGTTGATCATCCCAGCTGAAGCGCATGACCTGTGGGAATGGGCTGTCATGGTGGTGCCGGTGGTGCTGGGGAGGCTGTGTCTGGACCTACACTCAGAACTCAAACATGGACAGTAGAACTTCCTTGCAAAACTTCAGCCGCCCATCATGAGCTCTTACAGCTCAAGTAATCATTGAGGGGAGGAACTAAAAAACCCAAGAAGATTGCACAGCAACAGCAGTAAATTTTCCTGGAAATGCTATTTAAATTAGAAAATATTTCCCGGTTGGCAAACAGTGACCAAGCAGCTGAGTGATAACCTGGCAAATGGTCTAGCGTGTCTGCTGATGCCTGTTGCCAGGGCTGTAGCTCACAGCAGATTTCTGTTTAAACACTTGGTGCTGCTTTCCCAAGGGAAGAATGACTCAGACGGCTGCTCATGAACCATGCTGGCTTTAGCATCCTCGCTTACACTGGGGGTGAATTCTCTTAAGTGTGGGGTTGGAGACTTGGAGGTTCAGATGCAGCCTCTAACGTAATGCCCAAATTTTACTTGTTGTGATGTAGCTGCAGTGAGCGCAACCCCAGGATGAAGGGTACGCTGGAATAAGAAAGACAAGAACATGTAAGTCTTTAAACGTCGCTCACCTTGTGCTTCTCCGAGGCTGTCATGGGGAGGTGGCTGTGGCCGTCAGCACAGGGACAAGTTTGAGCCCTGCAGCGACCTACATTTACACTGGAAAGCAGAACAGCTGTAAGAGTGACAAGATGGGAATTTAGCATTTAAGGTGTAGAATCAGGTGTGCTGGTTACTGAGGCCCATAGCAAGCAAATGGTTTTGAGGTAATAGGAGAAAGATCTCTAGGAGGAGAGAGTGAGCGTATTTCAGGAGGTCATTTTTCTGGGTATAACTTAAATTGTGTTTGGATTTTTCTGTGAAGGTGCCGAGCGATACAGAGTGATGCTGGAAACCCATGAGCAGGCAGTATTGGCCCTCCCATCTTAGGAGGGAAGCCTCATGTCAGTGTTCGTATAGCGTCCTGCTGATTTTTTTTGTGGATAAGCCAGTTTGGAGAGCTGCGCGCTCTCTAGCTTCTGCATTTTTAGTACCCTCGTGAAGCTGGGTGCTCCTAGCCAGGATGTAACATGACAGCGTCCCTACATGTGTCATACGCACTCTGCTCGCTTGAACCAAAGTAGCTTTTGAGCTGCCAGGGTTGCAGATATATGCTCTGGTCTCAAAGTCGGGCTGCTGTGCTCTTCCTGCCCTCCTTGTCGGTGCTCAAGCTATAAAGCACGCTGAAATACTGCTGGCTGCCTGGAAAGCGGGTGCTGTGCAGAGCAGTCTCGGTTCCCTGCCGGGGTTCTTTGCCTGATCCCGTCTGAGCTGTGAGAAAAGGAGAAGTTGAGTTTTAGGGAAGATGAGGCTACCCAGAAATGGCGTTGAGCCTTGATGGTGGAAAGGAAATCTTAGCAGAGAAATTCCACAAGCAACCGTCATGCTTGCTTGCTTTAAATGAACGGTGCTTGGGAGCAGAGTGTGAGCTGGGGCTGTTTATTGCTTGCTGCGTCCTATTAACTTCCAGCAGAGCTGCACAGTTGTAGTTACAAAATCTGTATGAGCAACATCTTACCAGCATCTGAAGGTAAATCTTTGGTTGTTGAGGTATCACCAAAACCAAAGCTGTGGAGATAATAGATGAAAAACATTTTATTATGTACTTTTTCACCGTATTCTCTTTGCTCTGTTGATAAATCTGTCTTCTGAGCTCTTACAAAGGAATTTCATTGTTTTATATATAGTAAGATTTCTTACAGTTGTTGAGAAGTGAGAGCATCTTTCTCTTGCATAGTGCTGGCATACTGAGCAGCCTTGTGTAGCTCAAGTATTCCTTCAGAACTGGAAAGCAGGTCTTTAAATTGTGATTTGCTGTTCTTTTCTTGCACTACGGCATGTAGCTGATCTGTCAGCCTGCAGAATATGAGTTGCTAGAATTCAGACTCCGGGAGTTTTATGCTGAAGGCTTTTTTCAGTAACTGATGCTGATAAGTTGNAGGTTTTTGCAAAACCCAGCATTCTGCAAATTGCTGTAAGAGCTTTGCTCTACTTGTGGGTAGGGTGCCTGAGTGATGATGCCAATCTGAAATTTCTATTACTGTGTCCTACTAGCTGTTGAAATACAAAAAGTGAATGTGACTGTATTCAGAGCAGCATCTTCTGATAGCTTTGACAAAATCTGTGCAGGACTTGGGATCCGTGCATCCAGAGCAGGTTTGACAGCTGAAATAGGGACCTGCTGGCACCATGATAAAGTATATTTGTGCTTTTAGAGTAAGAAATCTCCTTTCTGATGATCCTAATGCATCTATGAGCAGCACCATTCTTGCCACAAGAATGATTTTGGGAGTAAGCCATCATGTTTGTTCATGGCCTTTTTTGTCTGGAGCCACGTGCCTGAGCTGTGCAGCCCCTGGCAGGGCAACGTAGCCTGTGCCTTGGTTAATAGCTCAAGGCTTGCGTGGAGCTTGCCCTGGTGCTTTGAGGTTCTCACTGCTGTGCTCTGGGGGGGAAGGGGTTATATTCACCCGGGACGTTAGCTTTCCTCTTGCTGGAAGGGTGCTTTAGTCTTCCCTGCTTTTTAACACCTGCAAGTATTTTTTTTTTCCTATTTTTTTTCTCATGTTGCGTAGCCCCTCTCACTGTGTATGTTGGCAAGGGCTGTACACAAGGCAGTCCTCTTCTGTCTCTCCCATGCACAGCTATAATTTTATAGCCCTGAAGGTGAATCCCATCTATTAGCTTTGCGAGGGAGCAGCAAAAAATTCCCAGATACTCAGCTGCATCCACCTTTGCATGGTCTACATCCACATTTAACCTCCCTTCAGCTTTTCTGCAGCCTGCCCATGTGCTCTCCCATATGTGCAGTGCTCAGATTATTGCAGAAAGTCGAGAATCAGAAAATCTGCCTGGATCATGTTATGCAATAGTTGAGCTGCTAGTGGTGAATAAGCAGATCCATCTGACCATGAGTGCTTCTGAAGGGCACCTCTTATTTTTTTCCTGCATGCGGACAGAGGAGATTGCTTGCTTGTTGGCTCAGGGCTGGGTCAGGCGCCTGCCTCGTGTGTGGGTGCTGGTTGAAAGGAATTGATTTCCCATGCAGATTGGCATGGGAAGGTAGCTTAAAGAACAAAAACCCTACCGAAACAGTTTTCTTGGGTGGGAGAGCAAGGCTGTGTAACATGACTTAAATTTATTTAGTGAAGTCACCTTGGAGATCTTCGTTTTGTGTGGAAGAGAAAATCATTTTAGCAGTTCTCTCAAGGTAGGAAGTAATGCCTCCTGGGAACACGTCAGGACGTGCTGCATCATGAGGATGACGACTTTGGAAATGAAAATCAGTGCTTGATTTCATCTGGACCCAAATTCACTCCCCGCCCCCACAAGCAAGCATAACCGCACTGTACACTGGGTTTGAACTTAACCTGTCATGCTGCGAGGCGTGAACCGTAAGTCCTCAGGAGGTACCAAGAGACGTTTGTTTCTGCATGGCTTCTGTGTCTGCATGTTGAGCTCGGATATGGCCCTAAGTTAAATCTGTTTTGCAGAAGAGTGTCAGGGCTGAGCAGGCGAGAGGAGTCCTCGGATGCTGTAGTGAGGGCTGTGGGGCTTGGGGATTTGAGTTAACGCTCAGTCAGAATGGCTTCCTTCTGCGTAACATGCAACCCCAGCAATGAGGTTGGTAGTATCTCTGGATTGCTGCCCGTTCTCCCCTGGTAGGGACCATATCTCCATCCCATAACGAACTCCATCACTGACACTTTCTGAGAGCAACTCTAGGTTATGCCTGTAAAACCTCCTTCAAGAGACCTAGAGACTCCTGTGTTGTGATGCGTTCCTTGGGGAGCAAAGTGCAGCCAAGGTTTCGCTCTCCTGGTGCATCAGCATGTGGAGCAGGGCCAGAAGGTTTGGGAAGCCCATCGCCAGCACGTTGTGGCTTTTACAGATGCTGTATATGAACAGTGCTGAAAATCAGAGATTTGCCGTACTCCTCCCCGTGTGATGTCATGGGGCTGTCACCGTGCTTGAGGCCACAGAGAAGGAAGCAACGTGCAAACTGCCTTGAATCTTTCAGGAATAAGGGGAGATGCTCCTGGCACCTGTGGGAATGGTCTTGTACTTGCTGAGCTGGTGGTGTGTGCCTTCGTGAAAACTTCCAGCGCCCAGCAGCTGATGACTTGTTCAGCTCCTGGCTTTAAAGATGTGACTTGATTTTGAAATTTTGGAAAAGCTGTGGCCAGTGATCACTTTTGGACTTCAGTGCATTTACGGAGGTGTCATTAGCGAGCTGAGAGCTGGGAGGAGCTGTGCAGCAGGGTGATGGGTGGCTGCTGTTGGGGTGGAGGGAGGCTGTTAGCGGTGGAAAAAAGGAGTAACTGGGAATGCCCTGATGAAATGTGAAGCTGAATGGAGATGAGGAGGACTCTGTGCATAGAGGGGGATCAGAGGCAGAGGGAGAGACTTGGCATTGCCATGTGAGGATCGGCAAAGACCTTCTGGGGCCTGGGGGTGCTGTAGTTTTAGGAGCAAATAGCTGGGTTAAGACACAAAGGGTAAAGAAACAAGGAAGAAGTGGAGAAAAATAGCGGAAGGGTGGTGGGGAGAGAGAGAGGGAGACATAGGACTTGAAGCAGAGCTCCGTAACTGGTGATTCAAGGCTGTGAGCAAGGGTGGTTTTCTGCTTCTGGGTCCTGAAGCAGCCTCGTGCATCTGGGGTGAGGTCTTCTCAGTGTTTGGCGCTTTATCATGTGACAAATAGCCTTGAAGCCTTCAAAACCAGTTGGAAATAAGCGTGCTTTTTCCCCTTCCTTGTGTACTGTTTGGAAAATACTTCAAGTAGAAAGGTTGAACTTCTTTAAAAAGCACTCGGACGCGTGAGGAGCACCAGTTCTTTGCTAGAGCTTGTGCTCCGAGTTACTTCACTACCTTGAGCGAATGGTTTCGGGAGGGTCATCCTGACGTGTGGTGCTCACGCCGACTGCCTGTGGCCGATGCAAAATGCCAAGGCTGATGAGGTGTGATGAGGCAAGAGCCTGTCCTACCACTGAACCTGGTGGTTCCCTCTGTACCCCCGGTGCATTTCAAACGGGTGTCCATCCACAAGAATGAGGAGTGACGGACTTGGGGGGACAATCCTGGGTAAGGACTGTGCTGCTAGGCTCGGCGGGGATGGGGAAGGAAAGGAGCCGGTAATTCTTACAAATGACTGCAATTCCTCCTGCTACTGCAACTCAATGAGCAACTGCGTAGTACTGTATTTTGCTGAAATACTAGCAAAATCCTTGCAATGGTTGTCTGACATCTACCCAGTTCCAGCATGTGTTAATGTTAGGGAACGGGTGGGAGAGAGGACTCTGGAAATGATGCAGGCAAGAGGCGTTTAAAAGTACACGAGGCCTGTGATAGCATCGTCCTGCTCCCATCTCTTTCCCCCAGGATGGTCACCTGGACTTAAAGGGATTTAGGGTCTTTAAAACTCTCCTAGGACCTTTGGCTACTTGTGTGGGTGAAAATGGTGAATGAGCTGGGCAAGATTAAACTGTGCCACGGGAAGTGATAGCTGGCAGCAGAAGGGAGGAAAACACGGAGGAACTGAATTATCTGAGTGTTAATGATGTCTGCTCGTTAACGAGGTCGGTATTAGGGACAAGCCGGGAAGGATCTCACCTTGCTGCGCAGTGTAAATGCAAGGTGGTGAGTGGTTTGTGGGTGCTGGGGGGATCAGGGAACATTTGTGGACCCAGAAGTGGTCTAATGTCAAGTGTGTTTATTGTAGTCCCACTTTCAGGGAGGGGTAGGCAGTATGGTAGGGGGAGAGGGCACTGGGCAGTGGGAAGGTGTGGGTGAGGAATGAGGATTGTGGGCTGGGTATGCAGCAGAGCTGAACAGGATGGGAAAGGGGATGGATAAAATAAAAGTAAAAAAATGGAGCAAAGTAAAAGATGGGTGGTTAAAAGATGGAAAAGTACAATGAGGATCAAGGAAAACACTCTTGTTTCCTCCTGTCTAAAGGTCCTGGCTTCCAGGGGCTGCTCAGCCCCTCCTGGCTGGAGGGGCATGGGGGTTACAGCCACTGTACCCCCTGGCTGGAGAACATGCAGCCCCCGGGATGGGAGTGGGGCGGTGGAGGCTGGTGGCTGCCGTGCTTGCCCTGGTAATGACGGGGTTTGTATGGTGTTGGTGACACTGTCGGCTGTGCCTGCGCTAGCTGAGCGTGTCTGCTGGGAAACCTTGAGGACTCGCTGGCTCAGTGCTTATAGAGCTATTTTAGGTGCCTGCAATGCAGCAGTGGGTGTAGAGGCAGATTTGGAACTACTTAGGCATTTATCTTTGTGCCCAAGTGCCTTTAAAAACCTAGACTTTGTGACTTTTTTTTTTTAAAGTGACTTCAGTTGCTTCTGAAAACACTATGTTGTCATGTTCTAAGAAGCATCTGCCGCTTTGTATGTGGCTCTTCCACAGCTTGCATGCTCTGAAAAGACAAAGCATCTCTCTGTGTGCAAGAAGGCAGCTCTCAGCCGGTGCGATACCTGCTGCGGCGTCACTGAGCAGGCAGCATGGGACTGGCTGCTCTCCTGGGGCCGCGAGAGCTGGCGAGGGGGAAGGAGGAAAACTAATAAATAAAAAGATTAAGTGATCATTTCAGCTTTGATAAAGCTAAAAGCCCATGGAGAGCTAAGAATGTCTGAAGATGTGGAAATACTTTCATGATAGAGAGAACAGTAGCTATCGTGGATGCTGGAGGGGTCATCGCTTTGAAGCAACCTGCTGTGCCTTGTCCCTGGTTGGGACCAGCAGAACTGTGGCGTAGGGCAGAGGTGTGCTGTGCTCTTGTACAGGCTTTGGCCCCTGGGCATGAAGTATGGGGATGTGACTGTCAGCAGGGGGGTGGTTGTGGGTTAAGGCTGCTGCAGGGTGGGTTCTCCCTGGTATGCTCAGCTGGGGTGGAAGGAGGGCTGGTTCTTTGGGAAGTTAGCCCCAGGAAAGCCTTCTGCTCATCTGGGTGAGCCTAGTGAAGTATTAAGCAATTTTGCCAGTAGTAAAGGTGTTTTAACAGCTGAAGAGGAATTGTGCTGCTTTCATTTGCCTTACAAATGGAGATCATTGCATGCAAGATCTTAGCACACCTAGACAAAAGACAATGATTGAAGGGAGAGGATATAAAGAGCCACAGAATACTAGATGCTGGAGGTGGGATAGCAGGGAGAAGGGAGAAAAGCAGCAATGCAAATGAGACTGGAAAGGCCAGTGGCGTGCGGTTGGTAATTTTACTTTTAGGGCAACCAGAAGCAATTGGCACAGCAGGATGTGAAACCAGCAGCCCAAATGATGGGGGTGATGTTCATACAAGGGAACAAGCTCTATCTAAATGCTGCGGCCTGTCCTTGTTTTTCTGTTTGAGGAGCTTGTCTAGCTTTGGTGACTTTGATGTGCTTCCTGCCTGCTCGGGATGTGTCCATGGGTCTCTGCTGTGCGGGAGGGTGCATCGGTGGTGTTTTGGGGACAGGCTGGGTGCAGGGGGGCTGATGCTTGCTTTTCCCTCTGTTCCCATGCAGGACGCAGGCAGAAATGGCCCACACGTGTCGCGGGACCATCAACCTGTCCACAGCTCATATCGATACGGAGGACTCTTGTAATATTGTGCTCTCCAACGGGGGAAGGACGTACCACTTAAAGGCGAACTCGGAAGTGGAGAGGCAGCGCTGGGTCACGGCCCTGGAGCTGGCCAAAGCGAAAGCCATCCGCATGAGGAACAACCAGTCAGGTAGAGTGTGTCTTAGTGTGCGAACATGCAACTGGATCCTTTTTAAAACCTACTTGTAAGGCAGCTCTTCTGTGCTTGCTAAATTGTGCAGAAACCCTGGCAGATACTACTTCATACGCAATTAAAAATAGCTGATGGTTTTACAGAGACACAAAGGGTTTTAAACAATACTGTGTGCACCGAACGTCATCTCATCTGATTGTGCAGCATTGAGCAGGTCTTTAAAGCTCCTGGTAATGACTGTAAATTGTAGAGAGCCAGTAAAAATGAACTAACAATGCTTCTTCTGGAAGGCAGGACCTATGTGCCTTTCTCGTGGAGTCTTCAGGTTGGTCCATGTGGACGGGGAATGCTGTAAGAGGCACTAAGTGCAGTGGTGAGCGGCTCCAGGGATCACCAGTTCACCACACGGTGCCACAGCTGTGTCTTTCTATTCGCCCATAACTTAGGATAGTTTGGTAGATGAATGACGTATACATTTAGTTGAGCTGTCTCTCTCCATGCGTATTTCCCCTTCTCCCCCCCTACACACACTATGCTGTGATGTGGTATTTATTAGTGTACGTTTGGGACAGCTGCATTATGTAAAGCTGTCAGAGCCCTGTGCCTGTTAGGCAGCTCCTCCCCAGACTGTCATTTTTACTGCTTTGTTGTGTAATGGATCGGTTAGGTGCTTAACAAACAGAATATTTTAGAAATATTTCAATGTTCATAACTCTTCTGGGATTAACATTTGGTTTTCTTCCACAAACAAGCATGGCTTCAAGTTGCAGAAAATAAACCCTATGAATGTATTAAAAAGCTGCTTACCTTCTCTGTCCTAAAATAAAACCACTCTCAGATCTTATCCTGAATGCTGGAAATCAGGCCTTACACAAGAGGAAAGATGGAGCGAACACCTGGTTTTGTAACACTCTGCTTAAAATGAAAATGTAGCTTCAGAAAATGCCCCAAATATATTTTAGAAATGGGGTATGTGAAGGCGTGACCAGGGAAAGGGATTTGGTTCAGTGCTTATGTAGCATCTTGCTGTCCTGGTCCATGTTTGGGCTTTGGAACACTTGCAGATGCTGGTCTGTGCTATCGACTGCAGTGAATATGCATCTGTGGGTAAAGTGTTTGTGAAGCTTAGCTTTCACGTTGCCACTGAGGAAGGTTGTGGTTGGGTCAGTGCATGAAGAAAAACCTTCGCTTCCCCGGGGAAACACTGCTGCATGCACACCAAAACCACAGCGCGCTGTGGCGTGACTGCGGGGCGCAGCTCTCCGTCTGAGCGGCGGTCGAGGCTGTGTGGATGGAGGCTGCTTTCTAATGCTGCTGGCTTATGAAAACACACAGTCAACATAAAATCAGTGTAACCACGTTTTTGGAAGGCAGCGTGTTAGTGTTTTCATTTGTGTACCAGTGGGATGGTCTTTTGGGATGCTGGCTGCCAGGGGCGTTCTGCAGGCAGAGCCCGTGCTTAATTTAATGTTTTGTAGAGAGCAGCAGAATGCCAGAGTGCCAACGGTTTGACTTGCAGGAGAATAAGCCCCCAGTCCTGGACTAATGTGGCCTGACTTTTGTACAATTAGCTGTCCCACAAGGTCAGACAGAAGTTGATTGGTGCGTGAGCCACTTACCCATTTCCCATAATTGTTTAAGTACGCTGTGTTCCGGGGCACTAGCATCTACGGATTTAATTACATAAAGTATTGTGAACCCTCTGTCCCTTAATATTGCAGCTCTGGAGTGTATGTGAATGCTGATGGAGAATACAGCTGACTGAGGAGAAGATGGAAGTTTCTAGGCACGTGTGTTTTGCCTGGCAGAGTGTGACATTGTGCCAGGTCACGGCTGTAGTGAGCTGAGTGCGATGGCTGTCGGTCCTGTGAATGTCACTTATCCCATAGCGGGAAGCGAGTCCTTTAGCTGGGTAGGTGTTTGAAGAAGGATCTCACGTGCAAGAGAGGCTGGTGCCTGCCTTTACCTTCACCTTTCCGAATGTTGGGCTGTGGGCGATGTGAGGGCAGGCGTGGAGTGATGCAGGCAGCCTGCTGCTGAGCTCCCACCCAGCCTGGGGCTGCAGGAGGATGTCAGCGATGCTGCCTCTGGAGTTGTACACAGTTATTTTGGCTTGTGTCTTTACATAAAAATAGCAAATGCAGAGACTTCCTGTCTTAAGGCTCTGGATGTGCTGACTTCCTAACTCCAGTGAGCTCAGACCCTACTTTCAGGGTGAGGACAGTGCGGCAGCAGCACTGATTTTGGGTGCAGATGCTCATTCCTGAGTTGCCTTGCAGTTGTGCCGACTCAGCTGTTTGCAGGGCAATGCTGTGATCCAGGCCAGGGAGCTGATGGGAGATAAAAACCAAAACAAACTCTTGTTTTTCCAGGCTTTTCTGATCTGGACCAAGGGGATAAGACACTCTGTAAATGGGTGCTGAATCCTTGTGCTGTGGAGTTAGAGCTGAGGATATTGGTGAATTGCTTTATGCTTTAACGTTCACCTGGCTGATGGTGTTTTGTCTGGTAATCTTTTAATTAAGGTAAAGAATGAATGGGCGTTAGGTTTGACCCTTTTGCTTGAATTGAAATAGAATTCCTAGCATTGTGTCCCTATGAGTGCCGGGCGTTGTGCAGAGCCCAGGGGTGGGTGTTTACAAGTGGAGGGATGAGGCTCTGGATCTGCTGAAGAAGTCCCTAGGTCCTTCAGGTCTGCCTGTGTGGGGAGTCTTCTGAGTTGATTCCTCTTATTGTGAGCGATCCTCAAAACTTGTGTGTTTCCCAGGGCTGCTCTGCAGAGCCTGGGTCGATGCGTTGGGGCGGTCTTGGTCTGTGGGCACAAAGGGTGGCGAGCAGCCATATGGATTTGTGCTGACAAGGAGGGAGCATCGGTGGCTCTGGGAGGCCAGAAGACTGGGAGAGCATTGCAGCGGGCGGATGAGGACAGAGAAGCAGTTTTGTGTTTAACGCTGCCTGCCCTTCCGGGGAAGGACACGAGGAGCATCCTTACGGCGATCTCCATTCACGGCCACTGCCTGCTGCCCTGCCTGCTGCAGGGGCATGCGGCAGGAGCCCGTCCCCAGCATTCCCCGCAGGCGCTCAGGAACGTGGGGGCTCTGGTGGAGGTGGCACAGCTGGGGAGGAGAAGGTTGAGTTGGAGTCGGCTGCTTCTGAGGTGTCTCCAACTGGTGAGTGCCGGGCAGTCTCACATGCGGAGCAGCTTTTTGGCTCCGTGCAGTTTTCAGCAGATCTCCCGTACAGATTTCAGCAGACCTCTCTGGATGCAGTGAGGAGCACCCAGGAGAGGGAAGGGGGTGTCCTTGCTTCCTGGTGCTCTGAGGTCCTTTGGAGTCCTTCTCTCCTTGCTTAGAAAAAAGGGGTAATGTGTTAGTGTGGAATTAATTAATTTAGAGGGGTGGGAGGAAACTTGACCTGTTTTTGGAAATGTTTTAAAGGTGAGCCACACTTGAGTTGCTACTGAAAAAAAAAATGTGCCCAAGTGTAAGCTGAGGTTCTCCATTTGTGTTTCTGCAGAAATCAGTGGTCCATCACTGCTTTCCTGGTGTTTGAGAGTTGATGGGGTGTAGGACTGGCAAATCGGGTTAACTCTGCATATATCTGGACTACTGGGAGACTATTTTGGGGTGGATGAAAAGAGTCTGTCCCTCCAGCAGTTCTCTTGAAGTAAACAGATAGGAAAGTGTTTTTAACTTGACTACTGGCTAGCTCGAGCTGTGCACTGAGAGGTGCCATTTTCACAGGACTGATTTTCGTTTCTATTTTTAAGAAACAGCATAACCTATACCCAAACCAAGCATGAGATGGGAGACTTTGCTGTTCCCTCTTGTGTGTAACTGAAGGAGCTCCGGTTTCCCCTCTACCCGGTGTGGAGCTGGGACTATTTTGGTAATGAGCTGTGAGCTGGGACACGAGTAAGTACTGGTAGATGTCACCTGAGAAAGCTCGCTGTCCTCATCCTGCTTCACTGGTGAGAAACCTGCCTACTGATACCGGGTGGATTAGCAGCAGAAAGTGAGAGTAGAGCTGAGTTGCTGTCTTAGCTCTCTCCTCAATTGCCATGGGGTGCTTAATTCCTTTAAAATAAATGTATAGCGTAACATTAGGACAGAAGGGTCCCAGACCCGGCTGGACGGCTCGCTTCTAGCCTCTGCTCAGCCAAATCTGGCATTTCTGTTTCTAGTTGGGTTTATAAAGTGTTGGTGAAGTCATAGTAAACTTGCTTTGCCCACGTGGTACCCAGCTCCATCACCCCGTGGAAAGAGCAGGCAGGGGCTATGCTTGCACCGGTGCTCAGTGTGGCTCCGTGCTGTTTATCTGTCCTGAAAATCAGATTTCTGTAATCGCCCTGTGTTCGCATTACTGTAAGCTCTTGAATAATTCCAGCCTTCTCTGCTTACCATATTGTACCCGCATCACCCCTTGGATTTTTGTCAGCTCATGCATCGGCCTCTTGACAACTTCAACTTTGCAGAGTGGCGGCAAAGAAATGCCTTTATCGGCTCCTTATGCTCCCTCTTCTATCTGCAGTCGTGGCTTGGAGGATGTGAACTTAAAAGTATTTGATGGTTGTGGTTAATACATGCTTTTTATGGCAGTAAAAATATCCTTTCTTTTTAGGGCAGTATCATGAGATACGGGAATTAATTATGTTGAATGGTGAATATGTGAGAATTATGTTCTTGGCTATGTGATTGGGGGGGGTCTGTGGAAAAGCATGCAAGGGGAGGGTAGAAATCTGTTGCTGGTATTTTAAACACTAGGCATTGTGTTGGGAAACTCCCCAAAAGGAATTTGGGCTGCTTGGTGATTGACTAGAGAGGTGAGGGAGTTGGTGACTTCTTTTGACCCCCTGCTCAGGGGTTCCTGAGAGGAGAGGTTGAAATCCACTCTGATTCGGGTCATCGCCTGAACCAGTGCAGACTTCAGGCTGATTGAAGGCATTTTTGGTGTTCATGGTACTAAAAAAGCAGGAGTTAACTGAATAGGTCAGTGCTTACATCTGTGCTGAAACCAACTCACCTGCCAACCTCCCTCAAAGGCAGCCAGTGCCTCGCGCCGAGGTCGGGGCTCAAGAGACATCAGTACAGCAACAAAGCTGGGAATTGCTAAGAAAAAGAGCAAAAGAGAAAATGTAGGTTTGATCTGTGTGCTGCTGTGATGCTTGTGCCCTGGAGAGGCCCTGGCTCTCATCACACCAGCTCACAAAGTTTTCAGCAGAACTTAAAAAACAAACAAAAAAACCCCAACCCAACCCCAACCCCCCCCCCNAACAAACAGGCGTGAGATTAACCAGACAAAACCCTCCTCCACCAAGGTGGAGGGAAGGTGGATGATGGAAAGTAAATTTTCCATCTGGAAGAATGACAGCTGAAGGTGTGGTATGGGAGATAGTAAATGCTGCAGGAGAAGATGGGGACAATTGCTTATAACAAGAACAAGGAGGAAATTATCAGGTCATAGGTTTAAATGAAGCAGGAATAATTAATATTTTGTACAACACAAAATTAAATGGTGGCACTCGCTGCGGGAAGCCAGAAAATCCAGAGAGACTGAACAGATTTGGGCACAATTTCATCACTCGTGGATGAGAGCTGTAACTTTCTGCATACAAAATGCAACCCAGGAGGTCCTTAAGCAGCACAGCCCTAAAAGCTAAGCAGCTATGCTCAGAAAAACTACCGCGTGTCCTGTTCCTTTATTCTGTTTCCTAAATACTGGTTACTGTTTGCTTGCTAGAGAAGAGACGAAGCTGCCTGGGGGTTTGGGCTGACTTCATGCGACCATCCCGGCAAGGCACTGGAGTGATGCTCCCTGAAATCTCTTGGTTGTGCCTGTTGGGCTTCATGTGGTACTTTCAGCCTCTTGGGGTTGTGTCGGCCAGGGGAGGATTCACCTTGAGACCAACATCCTGGCGTGGCTGTGTGTGGTGTGTGTCTGGGATTTGGGATAACGGGGTTGACTGTGTGGGTTGTCTGGTTATTCTTACTTAAGCCTTAATAGGTTGTTTTCTTCTTAGCAAACAGGGAGCGATTAAAAGCAGCTTTACAGGGGCTTGTTTGTAGACTGTAGGAGAGTGGGAGCTTCGAGCAGTGCAAAGGGGGAAGGAAGAGGGTTGTTAGTGCTGATGATGCCTTCTGCTCTGGCTCCTGGGACGAGTCTCTGCTGCAGCAGAGCAAAAAGGGAAGATACAACTCTGGAGAGAAATAAGTCTGCTGTAGAGGCCGGTGATCCCACCGCAGGTTAGGTGTGCGGTTTGGTGGGCGACAGCTAGGCTGTAGCTCTCAGGGTTGCAGCTCACACAAGCAGGCTGCCAGCAAGTAGTCTGCTTCAGCATGCCAGATCCAGTCATGGTGCCTTTGCATTAGTATTAAAAAGGATCCATAATTAGTTATTCCTTAGCTTTCCCTTTAATTGCTGTAGTGCTAATGTCAGTTTTGTTGCTTGATGTATTTTGGCTGGCTTTTTTTCCTCTTTCCAAGTAAGGGGTTTGTTTGCAAAAGACATATTGACTTGGGAATGTGGTACTGCAAAGCATCCACAACCTTCCCTGCCCTGCTCTGTGAATTATCCCATTGTTGCTTCCCCCCCTTTCCTCGCAACAAGCTCCTGGCCAGGTGGCCTTGGCTTGTGCTTCTGCTCTAGTTGTGGCAGGACCGGACAATCCCTGTCGTCGTTGTCTGTACGCCCTCAACGCCAGCTCATGGCTTGCTATTTCCAGCTCTTTTTACAGAAGTGCTCCCTTTTCCCGTCCTCCTTGTCATGTTTCTTCACTCCGTCACAAACTATTTTCCCCTCTGTTTGTAGGGCTCGTGCCACTGGTTGCCAGCGCTCGGTTGCCTTGCTCTTCTAATTGTCTTTTTGATCCTTGGAGTCTGGATTTTCCCAGGATAGCTGGCTGCCGTTAACTGTGGCAGGAGTTGGTGCCGTGGAAAATATAATTGACAGTGCTGCTGAGATGGAGCAGTTTGCTTGGATTTCTCACTGCTAATGATTCCTGTCTCCTTTCAGTGGCTTCTGCTGCTCACTTGTGTTCCCTTCTGCGGTTGGCAGGATGCTCTGCCTCTCCTGTTGCCCTGTTAAGTTGCGATTGGGACGGGTTCCTCCATCTCAGCCACCACTGGTGAGCTGTGGTCAACACTTCAGCTTCTCCCGCTGTAGCCAAAGGGATGCTGTGATGCAGCACAGGTACGGGGTGTGCGAACCCCCTGTAAGTCGAGGCGGTGCGGAAGAGGGACAGCCAGAGCCATGCCTGCTCTTAGACACTGCTGAAGGGGTTTATTGCTGTGTCAAAATGGAGTTTTTCAAACTTTGGAGAATTTCAGCCAGTTGCCCCCTTTCAAAAACAGGAAGTGGGATTTCTTTGAGGGCTTCACAGTATTTGGCCTCCGGGTTTTTCCATATATATATATATTTTTTTTTTTTTTATAGGCTCTGAAAAGTCCCTGTTGTTTTTTTGTGCCTTCCTAGCAGTATCCAGAAAAAGACTGTAATCCCGCTGGCTGGCTGTTTGAGCCCTTTATTGGGGGTAGCCCTCTGCTAGCTGTGATATGTCACTAATAGAATCACAAGGCTTGATGCTGATCTTATTTCTGAGCATTTATCTCTGTGCAATAAGGTTACCTTAGGCTTACTTAGGAATAATTATGCTAGTTATCAGCCTTACCTGACTGCTGGGGCCTGACACCCAGGGTCGGATGCAGGATGTGTTTGGAGTATACCAGGGCATGAAGCTTTCTGCCGGCCACAGTGGAAATGGTGCCTGTGGGCTAGCGGAGCCATCTCAAGTGGGTTTGGTGGACTTCTGTCCTCTGTGCTCTCTGGGCTGCTGCTTTTGATCTCCTAACCTTTTGCCTTCACTAGTGAATACCTGACCTTGGGGAGGAGACCGTGCAAGCAATCCTCACTTCTCCAGCCCCCTCTGTAACCTGGCTGGTGTTGCACCCACGGGCTTTGCTGGCAAAGCTGCATCCTGGTGGCATGGTGCAGGGTGTGGGTATGGTCTCCTGCGGCTCCCTTCCTCGTTCCAGAAGCCTTTGCCTTGCCACAGGCATGTTGTAAACATCGGGCAAGATCCATCCCTAGCTGTCACGCAGTGTGATGGGACAAGGTTCCTGGGCATCTTCTGAGGAATGGAAGATCTTGCTCTGTGAGGCAGGGGAAGAGGTTCGGGGCTTGGATGTGCAGAAGATGGCTGTGGTCCTCCACATCTGCTGTGGCTGAATGCTTGGAAATTCACAGGTGATGGGAGTATTGGCAATTGCCCTAAATGTGGAGGGTTATGAAGCATTGACTTCTTTTTAAATACAGGTGGTTGGAGTGGTCTGAACATGTATCTGGCAAGTTCAAGGAAATTCAAGCATTGGGAAGAAAAAAAAAAAAAAGATTTCCTGTTTTTGTTGCTTTTAGACTGTGTCTGATCTGCCTGGGAATTCTTCTCAACCGGGGAAGTTTGCAGGCCTTGAGGTGGGAGGCCTGGGGGGGTGAGTACTTAGTCAGGTTGTCTGAGTATCTGCAGCTGGTGAGATCCTGATGGATGGACATTCAGCTGAAACGGGCTGTGAGCAGTCTGAGATCTGCACAGCCTCCAACTGCTCCCTTCTTGGGGCTGCTGCCTGGCAATGCAGGAGGAGGAATCTTTAGGATTTTCCAGTATTTCACAAGCCAGGAACTCCCCCTACCATCACTTTTTTTTTTTTTTTTTTGCTAATCTCTTTTTAATTCTCCTGTTACTGTTTTCCACTTCACTTGCATGTTGGGATAGAGTTACCCAAGAAATATGCTTACCTCCTTGATTTGGTGCTGATCTTTCCCTTGTTTCCCACATGCAGTACTATGTTATATATTATTCTGTTGCAGATGTAATTTGTGATAATCATTTATAGCAAAGGAACACAAAAAATGATACTTATGTAACACCACAAATGAAACATTACAGCAGGGAGCTCAGCGGAGACTGCAGTATATAGGCTATCTCCGCTACTGCAGCCTCACCCTCCAGAGTCAGCGAAGGAGCTGTGCTGCTGCTGCTGCACATGCCACGTGGCTGACTGCTCGTCGCTGGTGCGGTGTCGACGGAGAGAGCTTATTGTGCAACAGCAGCAGCTAAAGGCAAGGGAAAGACGGGCAAAATGCTCCAAGATTATCTTCTAATTTAAAAAATGCCACATTCTGGTGCGGAGCGGTATTGGGGAAGCAGTACGCGTTAGTGTTGCAAACGTGTGGTGTACAAGCGGGGTTTAGAAGTAGGATGGAAAACCATGTCCCAGCTCACGGTGCTCTTCACCCCTTCTGCAGGACATGCTCTTACACCTGCCCAGCAGCACAGGTATGTCCCCACCGCCTCCGTTGGCATGTGCTGCTGCCTGGGGGAGCAGGAGGAAAGGGGAAGCCTGGTGCTTTGCTTTCTGAGCAGTCGCCCTGCACTTTTATGCTCTTGGCGGATGTGTGGCACGAACTCATGAAGCACGTTTTAGGGTTCCTAAAATATAGCTGCAGAGGTTGGAGCTTAAGTAGCCTGCATGCGGTGAGCTGTGCTCTGTGGCAGTGACAAAGCCTGCTGCCTGGTCTCAGCGCAGTTGCTTTTTGGAGCTTTTTGGGCTCCTGTCTGTACTCAGTGTTACAGGTGAGGCTGCATTAGTAACCCCCTGAAAATAAATAACTGAATGTGACTGTGCAGAGGAGGGAAGGGGGCGAGGCTTTTGTTAACGGCTGCTGAAGCAGGAGCGGTGCAGCGGTGGGCAGGAGCCTCTGCTCCCACGCTGGTGCTCGGAAAGATGCTCCTGCCAGAGGAGGCGGGACGGGATGTGTGGCACGAGAATATCAGTTGGTGATAAAGACCTGAGATGCTGGGTGTGAATGCAGCAAACTTTGGGTCTGTGAGATGTCATTGACGCTGTGATTTATAGAACTTTTTGAGTGAAAAGTTGTTTTCACAGTGATCTTAAAGGAAACCTTTGATTTTTTTTTTTTTTTTTTTTTATTTTTTTAAGTATAGAACAAGCATTGCTGTTAAATTATAACCCATTTTATTCCTTTTTAGGCTACAAATCTGGTAATGCCACTGTGGTTCCTGTGCAGAATCCCCTCTGCATGCAGCTGGCTTTGGGGTGAGGGATGCTGCCTTGGTGGCTTGCAAGTATTTTCAAGTCTGCTGGCGCAGCTGTACTGCGTGGAGCTGCACCAGCCGTCGGGCCCCTTCTTTCCTCTGCAAAGCTGGCAGGGTTGTGTGAGGGGGACCTGGGACAGGTGGGGTGAAGGAAAAGGCTCTTTTTTGGCTGAGCTGAATTAGGAGTTTGGTGCAAGTACACGGGGAGGAAATATCCTGCCTGGTCCGTACTCAATCGTGCATCGTGGCTGTAGGAGCAGGGAGGTTGGGCAAAATTAGGGGGCTAAAGTAGCCCATCGTAGCAATAGGGACCAGCTCTGTTCTCCCCTTGGTGAGTTGAAGAGCAAATGCTTCACCAGCAAAAATGGGAGAGGGATAAATATCTACGGTGAGGATTGTGCTACTCCTTGAATTGATAAGTGTCAAGGAAAAATGGTGACAGAATGCTTTCTATTTTGCCATATTTGTATTTACTACAAATTTTGTTCTTGTTTTTAAAAGTGCTGTGTATCATGTTATTGGTTTTTCTCCTGTGCCAGTCTTCTGTGTTTCTTAAAAATCTGTGTTTTTTCTTCATTTCATTATTTATTGACCTCTCACCCTGCACTCTGGACAAATGCCAGTATTAGCTGTATGTGAGTGCATGGCTTGATTAAGTGTTATTTCCATCATTTCTTGTTTTTCAGCTGTTTGTAAATAAAAGTTTCTGGCCACCAAGCCATCATGCTTGGTGGCTTTTTTTTTTTTTTTTGACAAAAGAATTTATCAAGATTGCTTGTCAAGACTGCAAAGCAAAAATCAATAAAACCTGGGAAGCTGCGCATACATTTCACCTTAACTCATGTTTAATTATTTCACTTGGAGAATGACAAGTGGCACTTGGTTACTTTGCCAGGGTTTGAAACAGCCTTTGAAGGGTCCCATCCTTTGCTTGCAGTGGATAAAGTTTTGCTTTATCTGTGTGTCCAATCCCTTTCCCTGTGTCGTTTTGAGCATGCGAAGGAAATGAGGAGCTGTTGTCTCTGTGTTAATCCCTGTAAAGAGCTGGGTGGGCAGAGACCAGAGCACAACCCCGAGCTGGTGCTGGCTGCTCTCCGGCTCAAAAACCGCTGCCACGTAAATGCTGAAACCCAGAAAGCGCAGCGTGCTGCTGCCTGCAGCTTGGGTCAAATCCTGTGCCCCATTGTGGGGGGGATTAATCACCTGATCCCTCCGGCTTTGGTCCATACGATGTTGACTGGTTTTAAACAGTAACTGTGGAAGAATGGAGGCAGTAGCTTCAGTTTGCATTAATGTTGGTTGGTTGTTTTTGTGGGGTGTGTGTTTCCACCCCCCCCCCCCCCCCCCCCCCCCCCCCCNTAATCCTTTTGAATGACGACTTGTCAGTGGCTGGTTTGCAAACCTTGGTGCACCAGGTCCTCGGAGTGGTTTGGTGTTGGTAGTGGGAAGCAGAGGGCTACTGTTGCTTGTTGTGCTGTGGTATAGACTGTCGGATTGATGCCTGCCTCTGTTAGCAGATGCATTTGCAAGAGAAATACCTGAGTTGAACCTGCTTCCCTTTTGCTGGGAGATCATGGTGTGACCCCTAGAGCGAGCCCACGTCCTGTGCCGTGGCCGCAGTCCAGAAGCACCAGCCCTTTCCACCTGGAGAAGCAAATCCCCCACCTTCGGTAGCGGATTTCTGCAGCACGAGGCTTCCCCTGAGCGAAGCGGGACATGAGGGCTTGCGGGTGGCAGGGCTTGGCCCCTGCCCATATCCCCCCCTGAGATCTCGCCTCAGGGCTGGGGATGCAGCTGAAGGTCCTACTCCCTGCGGAGGTAAGAGTGCTTTGAGCAGCTGCCTTCCCACACAGCCTTATCCTTCCCCTTGCTGCCTCCTCTCCCTTCTTCAAAGGCTGCAGGAACGAGCTGATATTGTCCCTTCTCTGTCCCCAACCCAGGTTTGGTATCGTTTTGCTCATACCAGCGTATAGGTCTGCTCTGGACAGACGGGGAGGGATTTGCCTGTGTAAATTCTTGACTTTTTTTTTTTCCTTCCCTCCCCCCCCGACGTGTAAAGTCATGGTAAATTCTTGCCTCATCATTTGTGTCCTTTGTCCCTCCAGGGGGGTGTGACCATATGTCCTGAGAATGGGATGGCAACCTGGGCTCCTTTGCCTTCATAACTTGCATGCCTGCGAGCTGTTTTGAAATAGTCCTGGGTTTGTTTTAATGAAACGTATCTTTGGTGGGCAATTTCCATCGTCCGCAAGCGAAGCCGTGTTCTTTATGAAGCGAGCCAGCCCCTGGCAGCTGTGATTGAGGGGCGGGTAGCACCATGCCACATGCAGCCATCACGGGGGGGGGTGTGTGGGGTGGGGTGGTGAATTTGGCCTCCGGCAGTGGCTGTCCACGCTCTGGCTGGGATCCCCGCTCTGATGGACTTCAGAGGGGCTGGTGTCACAAGTGTTTGAGTTTCCAGGTTGAGCCTGGTGCTGCTGGTCTGGTGCATGGTGCCGCCTGGGTTGCGGTGGAGGTGGGATGGCTTCCGGCTGCAGCAGCAGCAGCCGGCTGCCTTTCCCATCAGAAACAGGGAAGCTCCAACCTGGCCACGCTTGAGCTCTCTGCCTGGCTTGTGGTGTGGGTTGCTGCTTCACTACGGAGCTGGTGTGTGGGTGGTTTTCTGTAGCTTTATCACCCTGGCTGCTTTTGGGGGAAGAATTGTCATTAAGCAAAAGCAAAGACAAGATGCAAGGTCCAGAGCAGACTGGTGATGGGCTGGGATGCAGCAGTGGCTGATGCACATACCATTCCTAAGTGCTTGCCCCAGCACTTGGAAACCCTGGGGAGCGAGCAAAAAGCCCTCAGGATTTCTTCTGGTCTGCAGCACTCCTCTTGGCCAAACCCTGGCTGCCACCAGCCCTCCGCCCTTCCAGCGATGGGCCGGGACCACACAGGCAGGATGCTTTCTGCCTTAAAAGAAACATTCAGTGTCACTCAGTCGCTGAAATACCTGGATGTGTGTGAGCAGCTCTACACCTGTGCAGGTTATATCAGAGAAGCTCATGCTGCCCTTGATAAGCCATCCTTGCACTGACCCGGCCGTTTGGTTTGTCTTTTCGAAAGCGGGCACTGTCAAACATCCTGCAAGTCCCGGCTTGTCACCGAGGGCAAGTTTCTCCATGGCTCTTGCCAGGCGTGCAGCGTATATTCCCTGCAATCTTAAAAATCCCTGTTCCCACGTGGGTGGCAGAAGTGGGAAGGATGATCTGTGTCATTACTTCTCTGCTACGCTTGCTAATATTAGCTTGATTTGTCATTTTGGTAAATGTTATAACTGGAGTTGGGATGAAAGTCAACAAGAATGGTCCCTTCTTACTGACCACCAGTGGTGGATTGCTAATTTTAATGCTGTGCCTGGGTTGGATTTTAATTTGCTGTTATACCTCTAGATCTGCACGGCCGGTGTTTCTGACCTACAGCAGCTCGTTCATGAACCTGGAGCTGTGTAAGGTTGGGATCAGCAGTTCACTGAGTGCAGCACAT
Organism: Fregata magnificens; assembly: GCA_013389945.1. Lineage (NCBI taxonomy): Eukaryota > Metazoa > Chordata > Aves > Suliformes > Fregatidae > Fregata > Fregata magnificens. Next base: position 117,624 of record WAAD01002597.1, read on the forward strand.
CCTGAACGCGAGGATGCTACAAACAAGCTGTGCTCTTGTTTAGAGTTGGCAAAGACAGGGAGGGAGCCTGCGTCTGTAATGAGAAACAAAGCAAATGGCCAATAATTCACGCTGAAGGCAGCGGGGAGCCCGTTGACAGGCTGCTGGGCTGCACGGGGGACCCCCGAGCCCCGGCCGTTCGTGGCACTCGTCCGATAAAGAGCAAGCCGACTCTCGAGTGAGGACATCTGGTCAGACCCTCCCTTCTGACCCTTGTTGCCACCCAATAAGGCCTCTGCTGGGATTTCCCAAATCTGACGCATTTGGTGGCTGGGTCACGCTGGGGAGTGGTGGCAGAGGAGGCAGAACTGCTCTGGGGGTGGAAAACAGGCAGCTGACATGGCTTTGCCTCCTCCTGCCCTCGCTGCCGGGTGATGCTGCTTTGTGCCACAGGTACCGCTTGCATCAAGTGCCCCAGGCAGCCCTGAGCTGGGCTCAGCGGCAGAGAGCGGCTCCACTGGCACGTCTGGAGATGCTGAAATCTCACACCTTGAGACACGTAGGCTTTTCTGCTCTGCACAATCTTGTCACCAAGGGCTTCTCAGTGCAGTTAGATGGCATGGTTTCCTCATGGATATGCTGGTATGGTGAAGGAGAGTAAAGCCCTGTGGCCGGGTCCTTGCACACCCCGGCTCTTGCGCCTTGAACTCTCGCTAAGTGGTGAAAACGGATGCTTGTTGCTTACGTTTTTAAGCCAAGCACTTTCACCTGTAAGTAGTTTTTAATACAGTTCTTAATAATGTAACAAGGATCTTCATATGTTTGGGAGCACCAAGGGGGAGCATTTCCAGCTCATGTAATGGGTTCAGTGTATTTCGGTGTTATTTTTAGACATTTAAAATTCCCAAGTGCTTTTTTTTTTAACTGGCACAGAAAAAGGTTGTTGGAGGAAAATCAGTTTTGAACTCTGAAAATAATAACATTTCTTACTAATTAGAAATGAGTCATTAGATGAAAGCTGATGCCTTCAAAAAGTCTGAAGGCATCTCTTTGGTAGCTGGGCCAGGGCAGTGGTGTAGGTGGCAGAGCTGTTTTACACTGAGTGGGTGGAAGGAAACCATTCTGGCGTGTGGCTTGTGTCTAAGGAAGCAAGTCAGCTTTGGCTCCCCATCCACAGAGTGGAGAATTGGATTTGAGCTTGAGGTGGGGTACGAATGGCCCGTGCCACCCTCGCAGGGCACGGCGAGTCCCTCCGTGGTTCTTCCTGTGGCTAAATTAATTTGCATTTTTTCAGGTTCGATGCGATGGTTTCATTTGTTGTTCAGAGGTCAGTGAATTGGTAAAACTCACAGGTTGGGAGGACTGATGGCATCAGTGTACCTGGAGAGCCATAGGTGGCTTCCCGTCCCCACGGGATGTCTGACACCTTTTGGGACAAGGTAAAGGGGATATCTCGGTGCACTACTGTCATTTAGGACCCTGCAGAGTGTTTCATCCAGTGCTGCCAAATGGTCCATCACCCCTCAGCTTGGCCCCAAGGGAATGAGAAACTCCACAGAAACAATGTTTACTTGTGCCTGGTTTTATTAAACCACCTACCGAGGGCTGTGGTGGTACTTTATTCCTGAGCATCATGTTGCTCTCCGTTGCGGTAGCTCAGGGATGCTACGATTCACTGGCTGCAGGTTGTTGTTGGTTTGCTCCATGCTCTGAGCTGAGGCGATGCAGCAGGAGCCGGTTGCCCTCTCCTGGCACGCTCCTTCCACGAAGCCCTGACTCTCTGTGGTGCTCGGCAGGATTTGCCGTGAGGCTCCCCAGCTCTTGCATAAGAGATGTCCCTGCAGAGAGCCCAGTGTTGAAGGCGATGAAGGTATTTGCCTGCCTATACTTGACTTTGTAACTGTCTTACAAGGATGACGTAGAAGAGAGGGGTTTAGCAGCCAGACCCTGCTCAAATGCTCTCCAGCGCGGCAGGAGCGTCAGCTCTTCTGGTGGGGCTGGTGGGGAAGGGCTGCAACTCCTTTCCTCACCATTTCAGCTCTTTCCCCGGGCCCAGGCATGCTTCAGGCTGCTCACAGCACGTGGAGCCCTGCGGGGACCCCAAAACATCTGCCGCACCGAGATGCTGGGGTGGAAACGGCTCATCTGACTGGCCTGTGCTGGCATCTTGCGGTGCTTTGTGCTCTTGCAGCGCTTCGCCTCCTCCCAGTGTTGAAATCAGCTTTGCTGCTGGCAGACACTCCTTTGGGGCACTTCCCTGGATCCAGCCTGGGAAATTTATAATTCTTGTTGAGTTTAGGAATCTTTACGTTAAAATTGTCATGCTAGGAAGTGAAGATCAACTTCAAGAGAATTTAATGCCACTTTTATTCTGCTCAGCTTTTTATCTTATTTCGAGAAAATCTCTCTTTCATAGTAACTCATAGCCTCAGCCATCAGCTCCATCAGCGAGAGGTGGGATGCTTGGAGCGCTGCTCCTGCCTGGAGGCAGCGGAGGGGTGTTTGCTGGGGGTCTCAGCCCTGCTGGGCTGAGCGCATTGTGTCCTCCACCCCTCGGGAAGGGTCCAGGGTCCCCCCTGGTCGGGGAGCGAGTGGGGGGCGGCAGGAATTGGGGCTTTAGCCAAGGTGGTCCTGGAGCAACCCTGCAGGTGGGACAGCTCAGAAGTGCTGGGGGCTCCGCAGCCTGAGGAGCGCCTGCGTATGGTGCAGGAAGGTGGAGGCAGAACAGTGAGCTGGCTCTTTGTGTCCGTGTGGCAGCAGAGCCTGAGGACAGAGCAGGCGACGGGGCGACCATGAGGCTGGGTAAGTTGCCTGGGAGCTTTGCGGGACACCGAGCCCTTTGCAGGTGGCATCACTCCTGCGGGGGGGGAAGAGGCACGGAGCCACATGGGAGCTGAGGTTGGGTGGCACCTCTGGAGGTCATCCAATCCCAGGAAATGTTTTAATCTGTGATTAAAAAATCCCAGCAGCTTCATTTGCATAGCTCTAATTGATTGCAAGTTGCTTCTCTTTGTGGCTGCAGTCCGTAACCCTCCTTTCCCTGTGTTTTTGCCAAGTGCAGTTGGCACTGCGGTGCCATACATCAGCCCGCAGTGTGAGGCTCTGTGCTCTGCAGGGGTTTGTGCCATTGACGCAAGCCAAAGTGTCGCACCCATAGGTGCACCGTATCTCCACCGCTGGAGGATGGCAGGAGGTGACAGCTGGCTCTGGGGCTGTGTCCTCGCTGGTCTCGGTGTTGCCTGACTGCAGACAGCAGCACAGCTTGATGCTGGGGAAGGGAGATGGGACCTGTGAGCTGGTGTGCAGAGCGGACCCATGTCCACAGGGATGCGCAGGGACTCCGACATGAGTACTCTGCGTTTGAGTAAACACGTGGCAGGAGACTGCTGCCGTGGATGCTGGTAGCTGCCTACCAGCGAGTGAGTCCGGGAGGCCAGATGGTAATTGCAGGGTTGATGCTGACCCTGTCACCTTACTGCAGGTGTTTGACTTTTGCAACATGAGTATTTCTTGCAGATAGCCTCATAGTAGGTAATAGCCCTGTTATATTTAAAATATAAATTCCTGAAGCAAGTGTGATTGTGGGATGTCATCTTGGCCACTGAATCCGTGTGCCGGATTGATGGGGAGGGTGTGGCTGCAGCGCTGAGCCGAGCCAGGAATACCTGCTGTTGGGGGCTCTCGTCTTGCCTAGGGAAGGAGGCTGCATGTGTCCTTACATGGCCCGATTTCCTTAGTCTGGAAGGTGTGTGGGTCATGGGAGGCTATCAGTTGCATCTGTCTGATAAAGTTCACTGAAGGGAACAGTGAGATAATTCATTGCCTTTATTCTGGGGACCTTTAAAGGTGTCTGGTTTATGAGCAGTACTAAAGTGAGCAGCTTCCTTAGCTTTTCTTTTCATTTTTTTTGCAGATGCTTCCCAACTTGCTGCTTATGTTTTTCTGACATCATCTTTAAAAGGTCTGAAAAAGCCATTGGGGGCACCAGGGCAGAGTCAGGCTTACAGGAACCAAACCCTGCCTGGGCTGCTGAGCAGGGAGGCGGGTAACCTGCCCGAAGTGGCTTGTGGTGAGACCCTGTCACCGGGAAGGGTTTCTTTCTCATGCTGATGGGTCCTCTGCTAAACACCACCATCACTGCTAGCTTCTTGTAAGGCTTTGTTTCCGCTATAACATCCCAATCAAATGTTAGTATTTCGGGATGGGCGCTGGAGAAAGTCCCAAGGTCTTCAGCCAGAGAGTGTTTTGCTGCAGTTGTGGCAGGTCTAATTAACAGACCGGTCTGTAAATTAAAGTGATCAGAACGAATGAGCTGTGCAGACATTCCTGCAAAAAACCCCTCGGTAAGGACCAGCATTTCTGCAGTTAAGGGGAGGTGAGGCCGTGTGTGCTGTGCAGCGCTGTGCTGTGAACGAAGGCGTTGCAGCTTGCGCGCTGTTGAGGCTATGCTGCCCTTGGGGCACTTTGCAGACTGCCACAGAGGCGAGACATGAGGTATTGCCCCTGTCACGGAAATACAGCTGTTGCAAATTATATGTTATATGTGTTATAAGACGATTCCAACTGCAGTTTAGGATGGAGTGAGAAAGAAATATGAAATTAAACTACAAGGGATTTTAAGGAGGGAGTTTGGCAGGGTTTAAAGAGAACGGCAGCATTAATAGCACTTAGAAAAAGCACTTTGCAGTCGTGGTCGTAAAGGTTTGATGATGCAGCAGATATCTTCTTGTAGCAGTGGAAGTAGATGCTCCCAATGTACCTAGGATTTTCAGGGGCACGTTGGGAATGGGTGGGACGCGTGCTCCTGAAGCCTGTCGTCTGGACCCCTCCCTGGCTTTTCTGCTATGTCTATGTTGATTTGAGTTTCTCTTGAGCAGTTTTATAATTACACAGAGCAAGGATGTGGACAAACTAGATGGAGAAGGGGTGGAGGAAGTTGAGCAGTGCAGTGAAGGTCCCTCGGCCATGCCCAGGACCCAGCAGGGATGCTGAGCTGCTGGTTTTGGTGACTTCTGGTTACCTCTGAAGCCCTTGCAGTCCCAAACAGGGGCAGCCTTATAGCTGTTGGAGCAGCGCAGCCTCAGCAATGTTGCACTTCATCCACATCTTCTATGCTGCTGGTCTTTGACGAAAAGGAAGAACATCCTTTGGATATGAAACAAAGCCTATGTCTGACCTTCTACGTATAGGTAAGGTGACGGATCTGGTGATTTATGAGTGTTTTTCTCACCAAAGGGGATGTTGTAGTGAAAAAAGGGTGGCAACCCACAACACCTGAAGTCCCTGTGGGTCCCTGTTCCCCTCTCTGGGGAAGGGAGCTCTGCCTGACCCACCCGGGGGTTCCCGGCAGCACCTTTCTAGTGGGTCACCAGGCTCTCCTCTAGGACTCCTGTCCTGGGATGAGTGTGAAGTGATTCGAGCACTCAACCCAGCTCCAGCCTAAGCTTTCCCTGGGAGGCTGTGCCAGAGGCGAGCCCTGTGTGCTCTGGGACAAGTGCAGAGACACAAAACTAGTGTGGGGTGTAGAGAGACTTCTCCAAAGATGAATGCAGCACTGAAGCCTGCCTTTTTCAGTTTAAAATGACTTCTCAAGATACTGTGATAACATTACATTGGTGGGGATGCTGTTCATGGAGATGAATAACCAGTGATTTTGACCTCAGTTATTACATTTGTAGCTTCAACTAAAAATTCAGCTTTAAGGAGTCTTGCTGATTTTAAACTAATCTCTTCAGGGAGAAGCTTTTCCTCTGGCAGTAACCCATTCACTAGAAACTTAAATATTCATTTACAGCTAAAGCTGGAGAAGTTGTTAAGGGAAAACAGGGAGGAATGAAAGCGTGACAGGATGATAAAAATATAATTTATGATTCTCCCCTGAATGTACTGATAGGAGCTTAAATTGCTGACAGAGCCTTATCGAGGGAAGTGGCAGGTGTAATATTTAGCAGCACGGGAGCACAGCGCTGACTTGGCATACTGGGCATCGGTAATCACCCGGCTTCTGACACGAGTGAGGATGGAAAGGCTGCACAAAGAGCCCTTTGCCACAAGCAGAGGCGCAAGCAGCAGCAGCGAGGCAGAGAAGAGGAGGACCTGGTGGCATAAGATGCTGATGCTGACGTCGGAGAGGATGGAGGAGATAGGTCAGCCATTAGGCTTCCTAAATAGGTTCCTCGGTGCTGCAGGAGGAGGTTTCCAAGCCATGGGGGTAGGTTTATTGTCCTCCTTTGCAAAGAGAGCTGGAGGTTGGTTATTCTCTGACACAACTGGTGGTGCTGCTGCCAAGATTCAGAGCTGTTAACCTGCAGCCAGGCTGTCTGCCAGTCAGTAACCACAGCCATCGGGCAGTAGTTTTTTCTTCCCAGAAATGGTGCAGGTTGTACTTTATTTCTGGCAGATACTGGCAGGATTTCCCCCCAGAGGAGTACAGCTTATTCCCATGGAGCAGGCAATCCTGCTGGTCCCAGGGGCATGTTTGACACAGGGCACCGAGTTATCTGGATGCTACACAGGGAGGATTGGAAGAGGTCTCCTGCTTAAATTGAATTCATGCAGACCACGGGGAATGGTAGACTCCGTGGAGAGCAGCTGGATATTCTATCTCTGTTTATCTATGTGTGACTGGCTCTGAAACTGGATGGTGTTGCTTGTAACTCTTGTGACTCTGCAGAACCAGGGGGGTTTCATTTTCAGTGGTGCTGTATCTGCCTGAGCCAGTTCCCAGCTAAGCCACCTCTCTTCTTCTCCCTTTTGTAGCTCTTTCATTTTAAGTCAGCTCAGCAAGTGACTTCTTCCTGCCCTGCCTGTGCTGCGTGAACTTGGGGAGCCTTGACACAGAGAAGCATCCTCCTGCTCCGTTTCACTGCTTAGCATCTTGTTAGTAAGCAGTGCAAACAAAAGGTGCTGGAGGATTAATATCTTGCTTTAAAAAAGGAAGGGGGAAAAAAAAAAGTCAAGTTGCCCCCCGCCTTCTGCCTCTGCTCTCCAGCACCCAGCTGCAGGATGAATGCGCTCCTGGGTGAACTGACTTCTTCCATGAGAAGCGAGGTAGCCCAGCGCATCTGGATGGTCCAGCAGGGCATGGTTGAGCCCGGTGATCTCTTTGGACTGTCTGCAGGCGTTTCCACACCGATGCCTCGGGGCATTCGCGGGAAGATGGGGAAGGGCTCCAGGGTCCCAATCCATGTGGAGGGCTTAGAGGCAAGACTACGTGCCGTTACGCTGGGGGTTGTGAGAAGCGTTGTTTAAGCCAGGAGGCTTGTAGCTTCCATTGAGACTGTTGTCATTCCTCATTTTTGTGACAGTGCTGGATTAAGCAGCCTCTGCCCCATCTGGGTGCCCTTGCGCCTGTCGTCCCGGCACAGCCAGGCGTGACAGTGTGGTGCGACGATGGGAGCCGCCTGTGGCACTCGTACCTGCTCTCTTGGGCAGCACCATCCCATTTTCCATTCGGGCCCCATGTGGCAAAGTCTTTGCTGGAAATGGGCTGGATAAAAGTGGCATTGGGGCATTTAATTTCCATAGTTCAGTGACTCCCAGTCCCATCTGCTCTGCATGCTCCTTATTGTGGCTGTACTAGTGCAGTTCTTCTGTGATAATGCTTGTGTCGCGGTGGTGACGCTGGTGATGACTCAGAAGCAGGCTTAGCTACCCCCAAAAACTTTCTTCTCACCTCCGAGTGAGGCTTCAGATGCCCCCTGATCTGGGCCAGGATCTTGCCTCATACTTTATAGTCACTAGAGAGAAATAGGTATGGCCAGAGGTGATGGAAGGAGACTCCTTCTATCCCAAGGAGGATATCCCTGTGGAGATCCTGGGCTTTTCTAGCTGTAAAGGGACCGTGTATGGCTGTTTCGTGCTTAAACATCTCACTTTCCAGTGCCTGAAGCAGGTCTGGTAGATCCCATCCTTCATCCATTTTCAGTGGGTCTGCCTGGGCTCTGTGCAGACTGTACAGAGCCACCGGTAAGGAGGAATATCACCTTGGACAGACCTGTCCAAACCACTGGCTGCTCATCGATCACTATTTCTAGTTAGTGCCAGTTAGCAGTTAAATACCAACAGCTAAAACTGAGTTAAGCCAATAGTTCTTATTTTGTTGGAGTCACAGGTAGAGTCAGTTCTGTTTTCTAGAGCTGAGTAATAAAATTCCTGTTGTGGTACAGCTGTTTCTGATGGATACAGGGGCGAGAAGGTGGAGAACTGAAGTCTCCGCTTGAGTAGATGGCACAGTTGGACCTGGCAGCAGAGCCAGAAAGGACCTACTGATGGTTTTTGACAGGCAGTTGAGAAACCTGCAGAATAACTATGTCAAGGAAGTCATTAAAAGAAATTAGTCAAACTGCAAGAGGGAAAAATGGATGTGTATCTTTTCGTTTCACCTCATGTTGAGAAAGTCCCTTTCATTTTGAAAAAAGTTTGTTTTATTTTTTTTTTCCACTGCTACAAATTCAGGTCCCCTCAAAGGTCTTGGATTGGAAATGTAGTGGAATAATAGCATCAGCCATGAGATTATCAATCAGAAGTGCTCACAGGAGACCAGAGATGGCAATTCGCGTGGCTGAGGGTTTTCCAGCCAGTCTTGGCCACCGACCAAAGTTGGTGCTGGTGTTCATCGTGTTATTTTTATCCAGTGTATCTATTTATATGTTTCAGCTTCCCCTGCGTGTGATTTGTGTCACCATAAAGATGCTTATCTCAGTATGCCTTATTACCTCTACTCCTTTCTAAATCTCTGAATGGAAGGGGAATAATCAAGACCAAATCTTTCTGCACGAGGTGAATGGCAGCGTTTGCATGAACGACTTTGGCTGAGAAGGTCACGGCCAGCGCCGTGCAAAATCTGCGTGTGGACTGCCTTACCTAATGTGGACCGGAGGCTACCACGTTGTCCACCCTGGGCTGCTGTTTGCACGTCTTTTAGGACGTGAGGATGAGAAGTTACCCTCTTTAGAGCATGTCAGAGAGGGATTGTTTAAATCGGTTCATTTCATGTGTTTTTTCCCACTTCCTAGTGGCATGCAAGCCACTGCAAATGTTCCAGTGCTGTTTTTAACATACATATATAATGTATTTTCTTTTCTTTGTGAATAATACTGGAAAAAATGAGCTGTGGCAGCGGACCATAGCTTTGAGCTCCTGCCTAAGCCTCATAACACCACTTCAGGGTTTCTAGATCCTAAAATGCCCGAATGGTTGGGTATGTCGTATTAGCTGCTGGTGTGGGCAATGGGGGCTGAAGCAGTCTGAAAAATGGGGAAAATGAGAAGCTCTGGGTGTTACTAAAGCTTGATTAATGTCTGATTCCTGCTAACGAGTCATGCCGAGTGCAGAGATGGGCTGTGGGACAGGAGAGTGGTCCAAGAACAAAGACGCTGCTGTGCCTGAGCGGGCAGCGTGGCACAGTGTGTCGGTGGGACCTCGGCATGGCGTGGCAGTGGGGTCTTGACATGGCGTGACTTCGGCACAGCGTGGCGGTGGGACCTCGGCATGGCGTGGGACTGCCCTGTCGTGCTTGTGCTGCTCCCAGCCGCTGCGGCGGGTCTCCAGAAAGCATCTCCATGTTGTAATTTTGAAGTGCAACGGAGTGTATGGCAGCTGTGAGACAATTTTTTATTTCCTCAGTCACACCGTTGCTTGGCAAAGCAGCTTAGCCTGAGGCAGGAGGGTGTGTAAAACAGAAGCGTTGGGGACCCACTTTCCAGAGCTTCAGTGGTTTTGACTTTGCCTCTGCTTTTCCAGGCTCGCACCTTCCCTTTGGCATCATTTCCCCCCTGTACTCTGCACACCTACCGCGATGCAATGCATACAAACGTACATAGCTATTGACCTATATGGGGTCATTAAATAATGAAGTCAGGTTGCCGAAGGTTGAAAGCGATCGTCTTTAACGCTGCGGTCGGCTGGGGGTTGCCCCAGTTCTCCACAGCTCACGTTGTCCCCAGGGGCGCTGCAGTCCCGGCTGAGCATGCTGCCTGTCCTGCTCCTCGGAGGTTTCCAGCTTAGGGAGCTCGAGGGTTGTTGCTTTGCAGATGGTGGAAACAAATGCGACAGGGGATTGATCGTAGTGATGCTGAACCAGGTGCAGGGGGACCAGATGCCTCAGTGAGCTCAGTGCCATTCTTGACGTGAGTATATTAATTTAGTTTTCCACTCTCACAGGAGCAGCAGAGTAGGGAATCAGTTCAGTGGATGTCTTTGAAAAAAAGCCAGAATTTTACCTGAAGCGGTCCCAAAAGGGAAGGGTCGGAGGGCTGATATGCTGCGTGCGTCGTTTCAGACCGCGCCGTGAGGCCCCGGAGTCCCACCATTGATGTGGGGCCAAGTGACCCTGAGGTGCCGAGGGGGTGGCAGGGATGGCCGGGGGGGTCGCAGCTGTGCGGAGGGGCCACCAACCCAACGCCGTAGGCACCAAGACATGTCGGCTCCCGAGGGATTCTCACAGGAATCCGGTGTTTGCTCCAGCCAGCGAAACCCACTGGAGGTGGCAGTGGTTTACAGGGTGGGCTCAGGCAGCTGTAATTTGCTTTTCAGGTTGTTTTTGGCTGTGTGGCTGCTCTGGCTTTGAAGAGCCAGTTGGAACAACTGTGGAGCTGCCAGCTGCAGAAATCCTCCTGCTCAGCCTCATCTCTTATGCTTGGAAAAAAATCAAGAGTTGTTTGATACTTAATTTTAGTATTCCTGAGGCTTGATGATGCACTGCTTTGGTAAATAATTGCAAATGCAGTAAAGAGAGACATTGCATTTCTATGTCATTAAAAAAACTATGGGGCATGTGTAAGTCTATATTGATGAGGGGCCAGATTTCTGGAAAAAAAAAAAAAAAAAAAAAGTTGATTACAAGGGTTTTATTCTGTGTTTATCTGGCTGATAGCAAGGTGTGTTTTCCTGATACTGTGATTTAAGAGCAAAGAACAATAAATGTTTGACCAAACATTCAGAGTTATATTAAACCTGGATTTTCTTGGTTGCACATTTGTGTGTGGGACAGTTTGTTTAAAAGCAAAACTATGGTTTGAATACAAATTATGATTTTTTTTTTTTTGGTTGGTTTGTTTCTTGGCGAGTGGGTGGTAGTTTGATGCTGTAGTGAAAGGTGGGGATGACTGCCGTGTTCCCGGAGTGGCTTGCTTTTTGATGTCAAATTTAAAATTACCATGGAAAAAAGTGTTCTGACATATTCCTAAAAGCTATAACTAATTTTGTGTGCTGTTGATGACTAAGTGGGGCAGATTAGCAGTATGTGGTCCAAAATCCTGTAGATCTTGGAACATATTGTATCAAGCCAAAATACTTGAATGAGACAAATTTTTGTTAGGTTTTCACATTACGAAGGACAAATGGCAATGTAATAGCTCAAATTTGGTGTCCTTTTTTTGTCATTTCTGTGGATTTTTTGGTAGCCGTTCCTTGCACGTTGAATTCCCTCTGAGCTCTCTGTGCAAGTTGTTCCTGCATCCCTTGATGGGAGCGATGCAAAGAGCAGAATCCAGCTAAACAAACAGAAATACAGAGAAGTCATGTATAAAATGCAGGTGGTTTTTTTTTTTTTAAGTTCATGGTACATAGCGAGGGAGACTGTGACCTGCAGCGACTGACATGCTGAAGAGCAGCCTTGGTCGAGCCGTCCGTGAGCAGAACCATCAGTGTGTTAATGAAAGATCCATGTGTTAGCTCTTTCAGCTGTCTCTTTACACTAGAAGAAAGTTATTTTGATTATTCCATTTATTTCCATCTCGAGGGTGAATTGCATATTCTTCATTAATCTTAGATTTTCGTAGCATGCAAACCCACTGTGGCATTCTGTGTAAACAAGGTGGAGCCCGTGGGTGTTTTCTCTCACTCTTGTAGTGTTTTTTGAGCAGAAAAAAATAAATGAAGGCAGGAGCAAAATGTAAAGAAAAAGCCGATCGTTGGGCAAAACTAATGAAAAGCCTTCAGGGATCTGTTTCTCTGGAGACAACCTTTGTGCGTGACCTTGGACAAGTTACACGGTTTTGCTTCTAGGCATCCCTGGTTTGAGATTTGCAGCCTGGGGGTGGTGAGATGGGTCTTAAACTGCCCTGGACTTGCACATGTTGTTTGCCTGGTGATATCCAGAGGTTGAAATTCTTCTCAATGAGGAAAGAAAATACCCCCAGTAATAATCGGCTGTAATTCTGCTGTCTTTTGCTGCTCAGTAGGCACGCACAGTGGGGCCGGGAGGTCAGACGGAGCGGTGAGCGTGTCTTTCCCTGAGTGGCATTTTGTCTGCGGGCGAGAGTTTCAGCTCTGGATTCCTTGACTCATGAACTGGTTGACCGTAAAAAAAATAGGTATGTGGGGAGGAGATGGGGCTGAGGGGATTCAGTCCACGGAGATGTCTGCTGAGCTGCGCGCTGGCAGGCTGGTGCTGACTTACTGCCAATGGCTGAATGCAATGATGGAAAACTAAGTGCAGTAGAAGGGAATGCAGAGAGAGGATTTGAGACGTCAATTATTGGTGTGTGATGGTTCGGTCCTCCCTGCACCCCTGTCACCAGTGAAGGTACCTGTGTGCCCGTTCCTTACAGCTCATGGCATTGGGGCCAGTGAGTAGAAATGCACTTTGTGTGGCATGGCGTGAGCCTGCTGCTTAAATGCTCCTTTGCTTTTCCAGAACCAAATTATTAGCAAAAATGACCTTTCCTGAAATGGTTGTAGTGCTGAGTGTGAGCTGCATCAGTGGTGCCCTCACCCCGTGGGGCGCCTTACCCCATGCCATGCCGGCAGACGTTCAAACCTGGAGGGAACGAGGGCAGCCCAAGAACTGGAGGGGATGGGAGGAGAAGCAGAAAGTTGCAGGACGTGGAGACATTGCAGCCGTATCCCGTTGCACCCTGCTCCTGGGATTTCAAGGCTGGGGGTTCAGGCTCCGGCAGGTGGAGCTGGGTCCTCTGCGGATGAGCCGTAGGAAAGGGAGCAGGCAGCAGGATGGCTCCTGCCCTGGCAACCCGGGATGGGTGATACATCCCTGAGGCAGGGAGAGGGGAGTGAGGGGCATCCCCCGGCCGGGCAGGCTGTGGCAGGAGCCGGGTGCTGCTGCAGTATTGCCTGTGTTGGTCTGGTCAGTGCAGGGCTGATGGAAAACTGCTGTGAGCATGTCCTGTGTTGGTGCAGAGATGGGTCAGATAACCTCAAAAACAGGTTGCAGAGGTGAGGAACTGGTTGTGTTTAAGTGTTTTTAAGAATAAGCTTATAGCAAACAAAATTAATTTCTTGAAGAGAGAAGAGAAATGAGAAAGTCTAAAACCCAGAGAAGCAAAGATGCCATTATGTTTTACATTTTTTTCTTTACTTTTTACCCCATAAATAATTCTTCCTTTGATGCACAGAATAAGAGAGAACGTACAGTGTTACCTAGTTGGCAGTTTAAAATGCTAAGTGTGTTTTCCTTTTGAAAGTCTTGAGAGTTTACTTGCTGCGTAGGCATGGAGTGAATGGCTTTTCCTGAGAGGGAGGAGAGGAACAGAAGAGGTTTGGAAATTGGTGAGTGGTCTGATATCAATAAGATGAAATTCAGTAAAACATGTGCGAAGTACTATGAAAAAAAAATAGTATTGTTTTCGGCTGTTTTAAGGCAGGTATTATCTTTAAGACACATTTTGTCACACTTGTGTAGGTGAACATTTGTGGGTTTTTGGGGAATCGTACTTTAAAAAGACAGAAGGCATTTGGACAGTTGTGAGGAACACCCAGCAATCTAGGAAGCAGGAAAGAATCAAATTTTATTTAAAAAAAAAAAAAAAAGGGGGGAAGCAGATTACAAAGATGTGACAGATGTTTTCCAATACGCTGAAGGTTTTTGCATAGATGGAAGGTGGCCGTTTCTTCCTTGTGTCTGCAGGGGGCAGAGGCAACCCCTTCAGTTTGGAGCAAGAAAATAACTTGGGTGTTGAGAATCATTCTCTGCTTAAAAAATACTTGAGTCCTAGAGCATGAACATTTGGAAGCAGCATTTTCAAGAAAGGGTTTGACAAGTCGGTGTCAGAGGTGATATGGGTACTCTGGATGTTGCCTCGGTGTTTCTCAATATCCCTTCCAGACCTATGTCGCTGCTGTAAATGTAATAGACACCTTTTGCTGTTACCTGTGTGAAATGCTTTTCTCTATAGGATTCTCCATTTCCTTGTAGTTGTATTAAACTTTACCTATTTGTTCTGTTTCTTTTGGTCCTGGCTGCATTCATACAGCTGGGTTTTGGTTGGTTTTGTTTTTGTGTGGGTGGTGGTGTGGGGTTTTTTTGTTTGGGGTTTGTTTTTTGTTGTTTTGTTTGTTTTTTTTTTTCCTTTGGGAATATCTGGGCATTTCTGGAAAGGGTATTTCAATGCAGTATTGTACAGTATATTATTATAGTTATTATACTTAGTATATTATACAGTATTTCTATGCAGGCAGAAGTCCCCAGAATCATTTTAAGGTGGTTTTGTCATGCTGCCTCCCATATGGTTTGAAGCGAGGACTTGAAATTTGGTGAGGAGCCTGTCTTTGTGTAGCTGTTGCTACACAAAATGCAAATCTGCCCTGACGTGCTCAAGAAGAGGCCTCTGAAAAGGGGCTGGTTTTGTGCTTTTCCATTAGAAACTTTTAAAACCCCAACAGCTGAAATTTCTCTGAGCCTGTTTCATGCCTCCCGTGTGCTGGGGCAGTGCTGGCAGCAGGCAGCTGCCTGCCCGTGGTGGATGCACGGAGAGGAGGAGGAGGAGGCATCTTCCAGCCCCGAGTGCAGGGGGATGAGAGCTGCAGAGAGGAGGGGGAAAGGGAATGGAAGAAATGAGGATATGGAGCCTGCGGAGAGCATCCCGGGGGAAAGATCACCTTCGCTCGGAGCCTTACAGCTGAGATCTCCCACCACACGTCCCCACTTCATGGAGCTGAGCCCCTCCTGAGCTCTGAATGAGGAAGAGGTGCTGTGGAAAAGGCAGTATGTAATTTTATACATACAGACTATAACAAAGCAGGAGGTGGGCTGAGTTCGGCGCGTGTGATCCACCGACATTTTGGCGCTTTGAGTGCTGGGTTTTACAGTCTGTGGGGTTGTGCTCCTTTGGGGGTGAGTAATGGGTATGAAAGTGTGTGAGAAAGACCTTGAAGTTGATTAGATGCTTAAACTAATGTGTAAGTTCATAAAGTGATGAAACTCCCCATACATGAGTGGTCTTCAGAGTTTGCAGAGACGCAGTGGGTCCTTGCACGGGGCAGCCCTTCCTCTCGACTGTATGCAGTGCTGCTTTCTGCAGCTAAACCAGGGAGAAGTTATTTTGACGGCTACAAATAAAGTGTTTCTGATTGTTTTTTAATGGATGAGCTGGAGTTTGAGTTGTTTTAGTACCACTAATCCTATTAGAGCTCCAGATTTTTAAAATTCATCTAGTATTTTTATCGGTTGGTTTTGGAGATGGATGTGGCACAGCTATATGGATGCTTAAAAGATTAGTTGAGTAATAATGATGAGAAAAGGAAATGTCATGCTAAAGTATACAGCCCTCGGACTTCTGGTGGATGTGTGCACTAGTGGTCACACTCGGGAGTGGGAAAACAGAAAATACTTGAAGTATCTCCACTTTGTTTTAGAATTTCGTCAAACTTGGGCAAAGAAGTTAGACTAAAACCAAACTACAATCATCATCCTAACCTTCTTGCCTAGTTTTCTTCCACGCAAAGTATTTGGAAGGTAGAAGTTGCAAAGGAGGGTGTATTTTTTAAATCTGATATAGTTTTCTGGAAATGGAGTGGTTTGATGCTGCCAATAGAGCCTGAGGGTAGAGCCGGTGATGCGGGAGGTGGTGCGTGTCCATGGGGATGCTGGCTGTGCCACAGGGAGATGAATTTTCTCATTCTGGCTCCCTCATTTGTGGTTTTATCCTGATCTTTTCCTGGGGCGTGCCCTCTGGCCCCCCTCGGCCCCTGGGATGACCCACACCTCCCACGCCCTTTCCCACCACTCACTCACCCACTGATTTTCTGTTGTTCAGCAAGAAGTAACGTCACCATTTGAGTATTCTTCATAGAAAGCAAGCGAGAAGAAATTTCATCTTGACGTAGAGTGACACAGCAGGGAGCATTCCCAGGTACCTTTTGCTGCTCTTGGCACCAAGGTAAGTCTTGTTTTTGAGCTGAGTGAATTAAATTCAGGGATGAATCTGCAATCTGATTTGAAACGGGGAACTTCAGGAGTAATTCTTCAAGCATTTAGATGACTAACTGTAGGTGTGACTTAAATATTGGCAGGAGAAGGCTCATAGCAGCTGGCAGAAGAGATGCAGAGCTAGTTAGAACGGTTTGTGAATGTTAGACTGATTGAGAGGATCTTAGCTTTGCTTTCTATAATCATTCCTTGCAGTTACTGCAATAGGAGTATAGCTAAATTGTGTTCAAGCCACCACTAGAGTAAGGAAGTTGCTTAGAAGAGCAAAGCAAAGAATGTCTTGGTGGAAAAAGCTTTTCCCTAGCGATTTAGACAGTTGTCCAATTCTTTTTTCCTATAGTAAACTGGGGGAGATCACAGAGTTGCATGCTGTGGGTTTGTCTGGCGAGTGGGGAAGCCTCGCCAGGGGCGATGCAGGGGGTTGAGCTTGATGATCCTTATGGGTCCCTTCCAGCTTGAAATGGTCTATGATTCTATGTTTGACCGGGACCCTGCATCAACCTGTCTGTACCCAGAAGGTTATTAGCTCAGCCATCCTTGTCCTGCCTGGTTGAGCTTCATGACCTTCGCTCCCTGCCAGAGCAAACTTCTGCGAGGCTCAGGTGGTCATCTCCATGCCCGACTCCTCTTGCTGTCCTACCTTTGAAACCCAGGTGGAAGGTTCTTTCAACTCACTGTTAAAGCCCCTCTTGCTCTCTGTCCTTAGCAGGCTGCGGGCTGTGATTGAAGCCTGGGGTGCAAAGCGGGCCCCAAGAAGAAGGAGGCATTGATTGTGTTGGTCTGGTGTCATCTACAGGGGCCTGGGTTGGAAGCTGCGCCTGAACTGACCATAGACGGTCTGTTTTTCAGGGAAACGGAGTGATTGTAGGAAATCATAGCTCTGCTGATCATAGGCATACGCACGAGGTTTGGGTATTTGTATGCGAAAGACAAGTATATGATAGATACGTGTGTATATATATACATGTGCGTGTGTGTATGTCTGTCTGTCTCTCTTGGTATGTATATATATGTATACTGATACATAGATGTATATACGTATTGGCTCTGATTTTAATGTCAAAACACAGATCCTGGCTCCATCTGTTCTTGGATCTGATAACAGAAATGAAAGTGCTCCTTTTGAGCTAGATCCCATCAAGGCCTTCCCATCCAATTAAAAATTGCTGTTCTGGTGGTGGTTGTGGTTTTTTTTCCCCTTGAAAAACTGCTGGTTCTTACCCAAAGCATGAGTATATATGCAAACAAGTTAATAAAATTTTTGCGTGCCTGTGCATTGCCAACATTAGCTTTCCCTGCCTCGAATTCGCAGCATGGTGATAGCATGATTTTCCAGAAGTCGTCCTTATTCCACCCAGCATGCTTGCAAAAAGTCCCTGCCTCTTTTTTTAAATGTGTTTACGCAGACAGTGGCTGCAATTTAAAAGATGGAATATAAGCCTTTCCTTTGTTGCTATAAATGCCTTGCAATCCAGCTAAAGTGGGAGAAAACTATCAAGTATAAACTATTAATACTTGTAAATACTGGACAGTGGTTGCATCTCCAGTTCCCGGGGTCGTGATTGTGTATTTAGCTGCACATCACGCAGTAACACCTTGGCTGCAGCTGCTTGTCTTATATTGAATTATGATTTATGCCGCGTTTTTCCTCCGGACTTGCTTGTTCTCCTGAGACTGGTAAAATATTAAAGGTTGGGAAAATCCAATCATCCCACAATGGAGGGGCGAGAAAATAAACATCAGGAGGGCATGCGGTCATGAAACCTCAGAGGTTTTGTTACTGAGCTGTTGGGGGGATGTGAAATGTAGCTGCGTGGGTAAAATGTATAATGAAGTTTCTGATAAAAAATAAAGAAATTCTGATATATGTTTTAAGCAAGTGTCCTAAAAATAACCTCCAGCAGCATTTAAAGGAACAAGCTTCCAAATATCATCCTCCCCGCCTCCCAACAGCATCCCTTTGGTTTTCGGACTGAATATCTGACAGCCTGTTCAGCACTGCTCCGGAGACGGCCCCAGCAAAACCTTCCCTTGGTAGGACCCGGTGTTGTCCTTTTTTCCCCCCATTTTTTGGCAGGATGATGCCTGTTTCTGGCAGAGATGGAGTTAAGGGTTGCTCCGTGGTGCATGCTGGTAAGAGGGTGGTTTGATGGCTGCTGCGAGCTGGGTGCCGTAGTGCTCTGCTAACAGCATGTGGTGAGAATTTATTATGTGAAATGTGGAACTGTAAGTGCAGCGATGCAGCCATCTGGCTGACTGCTGAATAAGGACATTTTCTTTTTTCTTTATCTGTTTTCTCTTTTTTTTTTTTTTTCCCCCTCCATCCTAAAGCTAACAGCCATGTAGCGCATAGCCTCTGCAAGAGCGATCCCGCTGTGGGGATGAAGGGTAGGGGCTGCTGGGAGACAGGATCCATCCGTTCCTTCTGCAACGCCGGCTGTCTGAATAAATTTCACAAGGGTTAGTGGCCTTCCCGGTGGCGTCCTGCCGTTGCTGCCGGACAGATCCAGCCCAGCGTGCGCTCCCTTGGCATCTGACACGGTGCCTTCCCCTGCCATGCAGATGCACTGGGGAGCGATGGAGGGGCTGCTCTAGCTAGCAAGGTGCCTTCCCGGGATGGGGGGGTGTTTAACCCCATGCAGGAGCCCTGAAAGGCAGAGAAATATGGAAAATAGTCTGTGCGGGTCTGTCGGTGGCATTTGCGTGGCAGCACGGCATCTTGTCTACAGACGGGGCTCTTGGGCATCGCGTGCTCCATCCTTTCTCGGTTGGTTTGAGATTATAAAGTGCGTGGCACTTGCTCTTTCTGCTTTATCAGGTGTTTAAAAAATACAGTAAATCACCCATGGTTCAGATTTACTAAGTTCTACTGCTAAGAAGGTTAAATTTTATGATAGTTTGTTCTTTTTGTGCGCCTTTAATATCACAAAGAAGAATTGGTTTGTGTGTGATGGGTAAATTAGTTCCTGCTACAGTCTGTTCGGACCTGTTACTTGGTTTCAGTAAATTAGATATATTTTTTTTAGTTATAAGCCAAATTACTTCGCAGCTGAGATGAATGAGAGCGTTTCTGTGTTTGTACTGTAATCTACCATGCCCGTGCTTTAGTCTGATGTATCGCGAGAGGCAGAGATGTTCTTCAGGAACACTCGAGTGGCGGTGAGCTATAATTTAAGGCTGTGCGCTATAATCTCCCATCTGTTACTGCTCCCTAGGTTATTCCATGCATTTCCCATTGCCAGTCCCAGGAGAGCTCAGGGCTGGGCGCGTGGGAGCAATGTCCTTTATGGGGCAAGCGATGCTCTGCCCAAATCTGTGCTGGCTTGGGGCAGAAATCCCTGTTTTGCGAGTGCTACTGAACAATTTTGGTGTGTTTTTTCTGGGTCGGATCCTGTGACGAAGCAGAAGAGGTCTGCGAGGGGGGGTCCCACCTTCCAATTCCGACAACTTTTGTGTTGCTTCATCAGTGGAGGGGCCAAGCGAAACCACGCTTCTCACACAGCAAAGAAAAGGGATGAGAAAAGGTGAGAAATGAGGATTTCTAGGATGCTCATAGCCTTCCTTCCAGACCACCGAGGGCTCCTCTGATCCCAGGCACTAACAACTCGTTGCTTACTGTGCTTTATTTGCATTGCTGCTGTGCCCAGAGGGACTGTTCCTGCTGGGAACTGGTGGCACTGGGTGCTGCACACTTGAACTTCCTTGGTGGGCAAATCTAATTGTTGCTCTTTTGACGTAGCTTGGCATAATTAATAGGTTTAAGGAAGGAAAAGGCACAAATTCTACAAAAATTCATTAGGAATCGAGTCACTATCTCCTCCTACAAAATTCATTAGGAATCATGTCATTACCTCCTGCGTGGGATTCATCACACCTCACTCTAGGCGAAATCATGTTATACCCAATTAAAAAGCTGAAGCCTGATCTCTTGACCCAGAGTTGTCTTTGTCATCAGTAGAGAACCGGGCACCTCCAAGAGCTGTTTGCTTCTTCCCAAAATAGGTTGTCTCCAACCCGAAGGGAAGCCTGGGGGATCTGCTCAGATTTGGACTTTTCATTTCCATATCTTCTTTAGATACAAGCATTTAAAGTCGCCACTTCCGCGACTGGTCCCTTTTTATTTTCGTTAATGTGTGGTGTGAAGCTGTCTCCGCGGAACGGTGCATGAGTCTCGGCCTCTGCTTGATCGGGTCCCCACGCAGTCCACGTGGACGCGCGTCTCCATCCTACTCTTAAGCATCACTTCACAATAAGTTAATTTATCTAAATGTAATTTCTTTCCGCCAGAAAAAGGCACGGAAAGGAGAAATGCAAATAGATCAAATCAAAATTCAAGCAATTGAGGATTTACAACAGGTTTCACGTGACCAAAAAAAAAAAGCTTTTTTTATCAAATCCAGATTGTCCTCTTTCCTTTGGTTTTCTTTTCGAGCTGTTTTTCTAGCTGGGTGACGTAAGGACATGCGTGTAACAGGAGATCTGCGCACGCATGCACAGCAGTTTATGTAACTAGGCTTCAGTGGAGAATAAAATGCCCCAAACCAGAATTATTCTCACAAAAAGCTGAAACCAGCCTGATTCCTGTTGCATGAAAATCAAGGGGGAGGTGGTGAGTGGTGAGCATGGGAGAAACGTTAAGTGGGGCTTCAGGGAGACCTTGGTAACCACAAGGCATGAACCCAGGGAGATGTCTTCCAAGGGTGTCTGAGGTCAGCTGATTTCTGGTTTGGAACTGGGAAGGCGTTAGGTGGCCTTGGTGTCCTTGCAATGGGGAGTGATAGAGAGCACAAAGCAGTTTTTGTTTTGTTTTTGCAATTTAGCAACTTTCAAATTCAAATATCCTCAGGGTTTTCCGTAGCTCTGCCTGTGCTGGTTCCCTGTGGTCTCACCCAGCAGTTGAAGTGTTCACCCCTCGTTCTGCCTGGGGCGGGCAAAATGGTTGCGGCTGCTTGCAGCCACCATGGGACATGTCCTGGGCACATCGAATGTATTCATCATGGGACTGCATGTGTAAAATGTAATCTGTATTGTATTATATGCGCAAAATGTAGATGTGATTTTGAATAGTTTCGGATGTCTTTCATTAGCCTTTCCTATGAACGAAGATCCCCCACCTGATCTCCACAGCCCTGGGCAGAGTGAGAGACTCATGGCAGGGACTGAAGGCAACACGCAGCCCTCTTGGAGCGGACACCCCAAATCACAGCCTGATTTTTTTTTTTCCTCCATTTTAGTGAATATTGGGTTTATCAGGCTACCTTTACCATATCTGTGGCATCTCCTGATGCAGGAGCTTCCAGCGGCTCTATGATGGTGCTTCACGCTGGCCCAACGAGGTGGGGGTTGTTTTTCTGGCTGGGCTGGTCTTTTTCTGCCCCAGAAGCATCTTTCCCCCATTTTCCAGTGGGGAAAATGATAGTTTTGGGGAAGCTTTGCACTGACACGTGTAAAGCTTTCCCTGTTTGGCGGGGGGCATGTCCGTATGCCACATGTGGAGCATATTTAGCAAACCCAGAGGTATCTTGGCCCTGGGACATGACAAGCAAATATTTTTCACATTTTAGCAACAAACTGAACCCCAAAGCTGGGAGCATGTTGGCTTTTAAAATCAATTTACTGTGAAAAATGTGATGTGCAAACTGTGCGGTAAAAGTCTCTCTAGGAAGCACGTTCTGCATTGGGAATGCAATACTTTTTCTGGAAGCGAAAATATTTCCCAAGGATGTCTTGCTTTTCATTTAGAAATCCTCATGCTGTAATAGTTGTTTCCTACAAAAATTTTGGCCTTAAATCGACTTATCTCACTAAAAAGGAGCCGTCTGAGGTATGTTTAAAATGCTTATGACTTTTAATGAGCAGCTCAGGGAAGAGCTGGCCCCGGCTTTTCGCTCAGCAGGAGATTCCTTGCAAACAAAAACGCTCAGCCTGGAGGCTTTGGGTTGCTTTTAACAGTTTCTTTTGTGCTTGTAAGATGAACCCAGTGCAGACCTTGCGATTAGACAGTGACAAAAAAAAGGTGAAAATGGAATTAAGGAGATATTTTATACTCTTCTGTATTTGTATGTTAAAGGCCTGATCCGGTTCCACTAGAGCTGATGGGGTCTTGTCTGTTGGCTTCAGTAACATCAGCCAAAGTAAAGAAGAAGGACTGAGGGGTTGAAATCTTTCTCTAAAAAGTGAAGTGTTTTATTCTGCATTACAATAACAGGTTACAGCCACCCACCTTATGCCATGGGAGTACAGGCTAGCAGGAATACAAAGACCACACTTACTGTGCATAAAAATGTTGGTAGGTAGCTGACAGATAAAGATAATTAGCTTATCTTTAGTTAATTTTGAGGATTTCAAAGGTCTTTCCAGCAGAAGTGACTAAATACGATGATCCTGCTTGCAGAGTTTGCAACAGAAATATCCCTTGCCAGGTCCGCTTGGTACATTCGGTTTCTTACCATGTCCTCTGCAAATGTAATCTGTCATTAATATTTGATGGTAACATGGATGATAATTGTCTAATGAAAGTGAAATCCCGGGCTGCCACCTGGCAGCGACCAGGGCTCCCTGGGTTGAGTTGTCAGCACGTTGGGGGAATAGTTTCTACCCGGGTCATGAAATAAATAGATGAAGAAATAAATTTCTACAGCTACATACACAGCAGTGTGTATTTATTTCATGGCCCAGCTCGAAACCATTTAAATGAATGTTTGAAGTTGATGTACAGATCAAGCCTGCTATATAATGAATGTTGGATTAAATTTCAAGGAGGGACTGGGCACGCATGGCTGCTGTAGTGTTGATGATGGACAATGCTGCAGCCTGCTTCCAAAAGCAGAAAAGTTGATTCAGCTTTTTCGCAGATTTATTCAGAAATCTCCTGGGGGGCTCTCGCCTGGGAGTTTTTACGCCTCCTTCCTTGGCATGGCCATCCATGAGCAGAGGAAGCTCACAATGGAAAGTGATATCTAATACCTGTCCCATCAAACCCACAGGCGCATCCCGTACTGTTTCTCCTATGTGATGTTGTTCCTCTGGAAAGCAAGTCAGCTAGAAAGGCATCTCGCCGAGATGTAAAAGCATGAAGAGATGCTAAATCCACTGGCTCCTTGGTCGTTTTGTTCCTGGGTTAGCTGCTGTCAGGGTTAGATGATGTCTGTGGTTTGTGCTGGGGTTGTGCCTGGCTTGAGCTGCGGAAGAGCTGTAGATGTTTTATTAGGACTTCAGCAGTTGAACAGCTGTTTGTGGCTGCTGTTTTCCCTTTGTGAAAGCGCTTAAAGTCTGTAATCAGGGCTGTCGGATTCATCTTTTGTAAAATAAAGACTGAATGCTCTACATCTATCAGATGTATTACATGGGGTGTATTTATGTATTGCCCTACCTGGGTTCCTTTGCTCTAGGTGGTTTTACCAGCTGCAGCGGTGAAATAATGACAGGGGGGTGTCCATGGGGATGTTTAGAGATGTTTCATGTTGTGGAAATCCCGTCTTATTTTAACCAGCGTGAGCAAAGGGAGGAGCAGCTGGGATGTTTGCTTGCAGAAGTGTGGAAGGAGCCGCCCCTCCAGCTGCCTTCAACCCCCATGACCAGTGGAGGTGGACGTGCAGGTATCTGCATGCACATGACAAGGCACCGCAGCGGTTTGGGTGGCCTCTGCAGCCCCTCGGGGCTTGCTAGGATGAGCTTGTAGGGCAGCGAGTGTCCGATGGGAGTCCTGCTTTGCAAACAGGGAGCGTTGCATTGCCTCCTGAGCTGGCCAAGCCGCCTCCTTCGCAGCAAGGAGCCCTTGAAGTTCAGTGGGGTAGCAGAAGCCTGTGCCGAGGGCAGGGACCGTTCATTTTTCTCTCTGAATTATGCCCTCTCTGCCCCTTTCCCGTTCGTTTCTAGCAGTCATGGAGGTGGGTTCCTGCCCTGGCACGTGTGTGGCTCGGCTGGAAGAGCACCCAGCCCGAGGACGTGCAGGTGCTGGTGGAAATGGATGTGCTGCCCAGGCACTTGCGGTGCAGGATCGGTGCCAGAGTGGCTCAGCGCAAGGCAGGAGATGCTCTCGTCCTCAGAGCTAATTGGCAGCGGTCACTAACAACGTGGGCTTATTAGCTGTGTCTTAAATACAAAGTGGAGTAATTATGGAGGAAGTGGCCATCTTGACAGCCTGATGGTATAATTAAAGACCAGAAATGCATTTATAGAATTGGAAAGAATGGAGATGAACTCCCAGCTCCATCCAAATGGCTCTGCAAATAGAGGCCCTGTGTACAGCAGAAATGGATATATTTTTTTCCTTTTTTACTGACTAGGCGGCACTGGCAGCCAGCACAGCACTTTAGGGGAGAAGATGCTGCATCGGACTGACTGCTCTTTTCCCTGTCTGTGCCGTTCCCCAGCCAAACCTGGACTAGGGGCTGCTGATGGGGAAGCGATTCCAGGGTAAACTGCTGGTTTAGAGGATCTTTTTTCAGTAGATCCTCGATAGTAACTGCTGTGTTGAGAGCAGAGTGTGGCCCAAGCCCAGTAAGCTACTGCCCATCCTGCTTTGTGGTCCTGCAGAGCTGCTCTCAAAGTGTGTGTGTCTGCAGTCATTGCTGCTGTGCTTGTAGCTCCTGGCGGGGTCGAAACTGGCTTTGTTTGCTAATCCAGCAGAAAACTAGCCTGGCCATAAGGAGGAATGGTGCAGTGTGGTTTGGTGAGTTGTACTGGCTTGTTGCAGGGGTGGATGAACACCAAGGAGCCTCAAAGTGCTTATTGAGGCTCCCTGATTGCCCCAGTCCTGGCATGGACTCGAGCAGCTTAGGGGTGGCTTTAACCTGTTGTCCATTAGGGTGAAGGCATAGAAGCTTGGTTCTTGAAACCTCCTCTCCGTCCCAGGGCGTTCATCTACATCATCTCCAGAAAAAAAAATAGGCTAGGCGATTCCTGAATTTGCAGAGTAAAACACAGGCCCGGTACTGTCTCCAGGAAGGAGCTATCATGCTTGAGAATATAAAGATGCCCCAAATAGCACAAGCCCTGCTGAGCTTCCCTTTGCAGTTTATCTTCCCTGAGCCCCAGCGCAGCCTGGCTGTGACGTTGCTGGAGGTGGACATCACTTCGTTGACCTTAGGGCAGGATTTTGATGCCAAAAAGGATTCGGCTCCGTTGGCACGCAGCAGGAACAGTTGTGTAGTGACCAGGCAAGGGAAGTGCTGTGTCCCTCCGCTCCCCCAGAGGAAAACAGCTGTGGGACACAATCACCGAAGGCTCATGCCTTGCTGTGTCTGTCTGTCCGGCTGTGTCACTGTGGCTCGCAGGCTGATGTACCAACATGCCCCGGTAGACTGGCACGGGGGGAGCCGCTCTGGTGTTATCCATGGCCTTGGGCAGGGAGGAGGAAGCCAACGGGGGCTGCTCAAGCCACTGAGATGGCCAGGTGTCTTCCCTGGGGGTGTCAGCACCCCACCCCAAACCAGCCTGGAGGAAACAGCTTGCTTTGCCCTCTCCACCGTACATTTAATGCTGTCCTTCTTCCCCCAAGGAGCGAGCGGCTCTAGGGTTGAACTCTTCATTTAGAGTTTCCAGGAAAAAGCACTGCAGCACAGGGCTGGGAAGGTCCCTCCGTCACGAAGAGTGGCGTGCGCTTGTCCATGCCTGTTCTTGTCCTTGCTGGAAGGCGATGTGGTAGGTTGGGTATTCACAGGTATTTCCTGTGTAGACAGCACTGCAGGGCACTGCCGGCGCGCTCCTGCGTTGGATAACTTGGGGTTAAAAAACAGGACCTCCAGCTGGAACAGATAGAAAGGAGCAGAGCTGTGAGGACAGACCTGGCACAAGGAGGTGGAGGTGGAAAGGAGCTAGGAGTAAATATAGGCTGGAAGTAGGATTGTCCCCCCAAATAGTGCTGTGTGGTTTGGCACAGCCTCCCGGAGCCCCTGGGGGCACACAGTCTCCCCTCGCTGTTCTTGCAGTGGATCATCAATGGTGACTACAAGAAACACTTCTGCCCTCTTTACTGTGCTGTTATTTTCTGACAGGACCAGGGATTTGGGAAGGCTTCAGAAAAAGGCTTCTCTGAGCTGTAGGATGTGGAGGGGGGGAGAGTGGGTTAGGTGGTTTTGTTCTTTTTTGTTGTTTTGCTTTTTGAAGGGAGGGAGCAAAACGCTGCCCTTCTCTGCAGACCTCCTTGCATCGCTGGGCAGTCCCCTGGCTCTTCTTACACCAATCCCTCCATCTCCTCCAGTTTCTCTCTCTCGTTAAATACAGAACTTCTCCCAGGCAGATTTCAGATTTCCAGTAACTTGATGAAACTCGAGTAACTTGAGTCACGTTGTGCCTGCTCCTCTCTCTTCTTCCATAGACCTGCTGCATCACCCCAGCAGCTTTTGCGTCAGCTGACTCTTGTTGACCCGAGAGATGTTGCAGCTCCACCACCATTGGGTCCATGGCTGGACTCGCATTGTGGGGTGGGAGAGAGGGACAAAAAGAGACGTGGGGACAAGCGAGAGGCACGTCGGGAGCTGCTGCATCTCCTGGAGTCTCCTCGTTCAAAGAGCACAGCACGTCGACTGGAGCAGTGCCTAAGGAGAGGTGATCCCACTGAATTGTGTGGGATTGTGTGGGAGCTGTAGAGGTCAAGTGGAAGCCAAAGAATGGGTGATGATGATGAGCACCTAAGGAGAGGTGATCCCACCGAGCTGCCTGGGATTGTCTGGGACCTGTAGAGATTGAGTGGAAGCCAAAAAATAGGTGATGATAGTGATGATTATTTCTGTAATACCTTGTAGGCTTTTGGAGCATGAACTTGCTGTTGCTGACGGGGTCCATGGGGATGTGAAGGTGGCAGGTGCTGGGCACGGAGCCCACGTGTGATGGTCCGTCACTCGTGTGGCAGAAGGATTCCCACTGCAGGCGCGCATCAGCAGTGCTGGACTAACTACTTAGTGCTTTAACTTTATTTGAACGTCTGATGGAGCCCTGGCCGAGATGGGCTGATTTGTCACCGAGTGGGACTGATTAAATTACCTTTCCATTTGTAGGAAATGGCTCGTGTTAGGGCTGTTTGCCTGTTAATGATTTCTCTTTTGCCCCCCTCGACGACAATAGTGCTTTGTTGCCTGTCTGCTCTGGTGTGTTTGGGAAGTCTTACTGCCCAGCAAGTGGAAGGAAGGAGGGAAAAGGAGAAGGGAAAGGTGTCCCCTTAGGCAACTATGACCAGTGCCATGGTGCCAGCCCGCTCTGTGCTGTGCTGTAGCATCCTTCGACACACGGTGTTTTAGCCTCTCAACAGTATTTTGCAGAAATGGGGAAAATAGGTGCTTCCTCCTCGTGCTCCTGGAGACATCTTGCGCTGAGCTGGTGTCAGACCAGGACCAGCGCTGGCAGCTTAGCAGCAAGCTGGATATAATACTGTGCAGCCCACTAATTAGTATCTGTGGCTTTGCTGTTTGTTGTGAATTAAGAAGGCTTGAGTGGTGCTGATAAACTGCAGCTTTTAATTAACAAACATGTAGTCAAGTAAAATACACATTTTGTTGTGCAGACATTCATCCCGCCTTACCCAGGGGAAGACTACCAGTAATTACTGAAGCCTTGTTAGCAGTTGTTAGTTTGTAAAGGCGTGCATCCAGTTAACTTGGGTTTGGATCTGTCACCATGTGTATCTGAGCCCTCCAGCCTGTGATGAAGTCCCCGATGCTGCGTCCTCGATGCATTTGCTTGTCTTGGTGCAGGCTTGCTATATACCTCGCTTAAAGTTTCTCACTTTTACGTGAAATTCTGTGTTTTACTGAAGCTTCACCCTTGCTCTCTGTTGGAAAAATCTTCCCTATGATGTAAAAATCTTCCCTACAAAGGGAGTGACTGAAGCTTTGTCTTTCCTTCCAGTTCAAACCCTTAAGAAGCCTGTCCCAGCACCCCCGGGATGGCGGGTGCTCAGGAGGAGGTTAGTGGAGTTGTGTGCTCCCGGGCTTTGCCTGCGTGAGTACTGATGGAGTAGGATTTAAATCCAAAGGCAGAAGCGGTGGGAAGGGGCTGTAAGTTGGACACCTTTTTGGGGCTGCTTGTGACCTGCTTTCACCCTCCCGGTGCCTGGGGCTCTCAATTACATGCTGGGCAGCAGAGCAAAGGGGCTGGGAGACTTCTAGGTCCTGCAGCATCCCTCCCTTTCCGCTGGCACGTCCTGACCTTTGGGGAATTGGAGGAGGGTAGGTAACTTATACCCTCCCTGATCCTCTTACAAGTGAGTAAGCTGAGCTCAGGCGGATTTAAATGCACATAAGGGCATGCCTTAATGGGAGGGTGTCACATCCCGCTCAGCCTGGTTAGTTGTTGAAGGCTTTCTCCAAAACCTTGGGTGAGCTGAGCTTAGGAGCCTGCAGGGACGTTGCTGTGCGTAACCCACCGGGTCTCAAGGGTGAGGGGCACGTTAGCTGGTCAGAGTGGGAGAAGGGAGGCTGTAGCGTGCCCTCTCCTGAGCCGCTCTGGGCAGCGTCACAGCAGCAGAGATTTTGGGATGGGCTGCCTAGCCCCTGGCGTGCCTGTGGGAGCTGAGCCCCCGTGTCCCAGCAGACCTTCACCACTGTTGCACTGGCGCTAGCTGTCCGAAACCCCCAGCACTGATGAATTTTGCTGTCGTATGTGTGATCCTGCGGCGGTTGCAGGTTTGACGGGGACAGTGCTATCGCAGCCCTGCAGTCTCTTCCCTGCCTCCGTTTGTGTCGCTGCTCCCCCTCCCCGGGAACAAGGTCCCTTGTCATCTCGTTCTTGTTACCGAGGGTTAGCGAGGAAGGAGAGAGCTGACAGGAATGTGGGAGTGTCCTTTGTACATCTCCCACTGGTTTTCATGAGGATGAGGAAGACCCTGGGGCAGATTGTGTGTTGCCTGCTGATGGGAGACTTCCAGAAAAAAAAGACACTATTGGTTTAAAAAAAAAAAAAAAAAAAAAATCACGGGTCAGGTTCATCAGTGGTGAACCACGTGGGAGTGGTCCCGGTTACACTGGGGATGATGTTATCCTGTGAAGGATGGGAGCTCATGTTAGCTGATGTGTCTCTCAGATGCCATCCGGTTCCCGAGTCCTGGCTGTGCCACTGACAGTGCTGCTGTCTTTCGCTGATGCATGTCAGGAAGAGAGGCCAACCCATATGCTAGCTCCCCTCCTCGCACTGCTGAAATCGTAGATAGACCTGAGGCTGGAAAATGTTTAAGTGTCATTAAAAATGCATGTTTGGTGACGCACTTAGGAAGACATCCAAGACCTTCAATGGTTTTCAATAGCTGCGTGCCAGGGTGCTGTTACTGCTGTCTGTGGAAGAAGAGGGCATCACCCCACGTCCTCGATGGTGATCTCTGTGAGTTCCTGATCTGAAGAAAACTCACTTCCTCCAAAATATCTTGACATTTGAATTTTATGCCACTTCTGCATTTCTCCTGGCTTGTTTCAGGCTAAGCAAGCTGCTTGTGCTCAGCCCTGTGCCACTCAGTGCCTGCTCCTGCCTGCAGCCCTTGCAGAGATGCAGGGACTTCTTGTTCCTTTGCTTGTGGTGCCACCAAACTGTAGTGGCTCCTGCGTTTCAGTGCAGGGGAGCAGTGCAAATTCATAGTAATCACTGGATACTAAAGGATTTAGTGAGTAAATGGACAGACACTATTAAATAACAAAGTTTGTACATTTTTTCATGTGCTTTGTTCATCTGTTGGACAAGAGCAAATTACTTTTAATTATTTATGATGGCACTTGTGTCTGTGGGGCTAAATATTCGCCGGTCTGCTTGGAGATAGTCCTGAAGCCGTAGGTAGTGCAAGTTCTCCCTACAGAGTTGTCTTGGATTGTGTGCTGGCTGTGACTTCGGAGTGTACGTATAAATGAGAGGAGGGATGGTTCAGTAAAGCGCAAATTTGTAATGTTCATCTGGATGTCGATCTTTTTGGCCTTGGAGACTCAGAATGGGTCACGGAGGTTTTTGCTTCTGTATTGCTGATGTGAATATGTCCAAAGATAAATGCTTTCACAGGCAGTTCTATGTGGGGTTTGGTGGAGTGAGTAACCAAATGTCCAGCCTTTCTGTGCAAAATTTCAGAGTGATTTTGTGCAGGAGGAGATAGGGCCTCCTGCAAGCTCAGCGTCCCAACCATCTCCTAGAAGAGATGTTGCAAGACAACCAGGGATCAGGCCCAGCCAGCATGGCTTCATGAAAGGCAGGTCCTGCCTGACCAACCTGATCTCCTTCTATGACCGGGTGACCCGCCTAGTAGATGAGGGCAAGGCTGTGGATGTTGTCTACCTGGACTTTAGTAAGGCCTTCGACACGGTCTCCCACGGCATTCTACTGGAGAAGTTGGCAGCTCACGGCTTGGATGGGCGTACACTTTGCTGGGTAAGAAACTGGCTGGATGGCCGAGCCCAGAGAGTGGCGGTGAATGGAGTGAAATCCAGTTGGCGGCCGGTCACGAGCGGTGTTCCCCAGGGCTCGGTTCTGGGGCTGGTTTTGTTCAGTGTCTTCATCAATGACCTGGATGAGGGGATTGAGTGCACCCTCAGCAAGTTTGCAGGTGACACCAAGCTGGGCGGGAGTGTCGATCTGCTCGAGGGCAGGAA
>WAAD01002597.1:148515-256993 GCA_013389945.1 Fregata magnificens
GAAAACAAGTCTTATGAGGAGCGGCTGAGAGAACTGGGGCTGTTTAGCTTGGAGAAGAGGAGGCTGAGGGGAGACCTTATCGCTCTCTACAACTACCTGAAAGGAGGCTGTAGTGAAGCGGGTGTTGGACTCTTCTCCCAAGAAACTAGCGATAGGACGAGAGGAAATGGCCTCTAGTTGCATCAGGGGAGGTTTAGATTGGACATTAGGAAGAATTTCTTTACCGAAAGAGTGGTTAGGCATTGGAACAGGCTCCCCAGAGAGGTGGTGGAGTCGTCATCCCTGGGGGTGCTCAAAAAATGTGTAGACGTGGCAATTCAGGGCCTGGTTTAGGAGTCATGGTGGTGTTAGTTGATGGTTGGACTTGATGATCTTAGAGGTCTTTTCCAACCTTAATGATTCTATGATTCTGTGATTCTAAGAGCAAAGCCCCTCGTCACCCAGGGTTTGGCTGCCTGGAGGCTTCCTTATCCCGGTGCTTTCTGCCTGGTGGACTGTGGACCCCATGGAAAAGTAGAATATGAAAGAATACAAAGTCTGCAATGGAGCGGGCAGCCCTAGGGTGGATCTGCTCCGCCTAAGGAGGTTTCTGGGGCTGAACCTGATACCTGCTGCAGGAATTTGACTTGGGATATTTTTAAATGCAAGTATTATCAGGGCTGCCTGAACTATGGATTTGTTGATCTCCGTTCCATTTGTTGAGTAGTTTAATGACCCAAGAATAGCCCAAAGGGAGGATCTCAATGTTACCATCAAACTCCCATGGCGGAGGCTGTGTTGAAAGGGGAACTACGTACCAGACGTGGGCTGGGGACTCGCTGTGCAGTATTGCCATTGTTCCTTCTTTCTTGAAATCTGCCAAAGAGGAGCAGCTGGACTTTGAGACTCGTTGGGTGGCACACATGGGCTGATTTGGGATTGACTTCCTTAGCAAGCCTGGAGCCTCTCTCTGAGCAGCGTTCTGCAATGTCTGCTTTAATTTAATTTGATACAGAGCGGTACCCAGGGAGTCAACAGACCGATCCTAGCGTGCAGCACGCGGTTTTGATCTTCTAACAGCTTGGAAGGTCTCTTCTGTGCTCGGCAAACTGCTTAAGTGATTCGTGAATGAAATTCTGGCACGAAAACCCATGGCTGTTAAAGGTGCAAAGAGGGAATGGGTTCCTTCTGCAGACGAGACATCCTCAGGCTGGATAGAAGGAAGAAATTTTTTATGATGAGGATGGTGAAACACTGGACCAGGCTGCCCAGAGAGGTGGTAGATGCCCCATCCCTGGAAACATTCAAGGTCAGGTTGGACGGGGCTCTGAGCAATCTGGTTTAGTTGAAGATGTCCCATGCATCATGAATGCTCATTGCAGGGAGGTTGGGCTAGATGACCTTTAATGTTCCCTTCCAGCCCAAACCATTCTATGAGTCTATGATTATAAAAGGGGATGTCTTCTGGGGAAGGGGAGGCAGGAGTGTTACAGGAGGCTGGGTAACAGAAACCCTTTTGCTACTGCAGAATACTTGCTCTGAGGAACAGGCAGGTTATTGCCTGTGTGTGTGCTGGTTGGATCCAACCCCAGAGTGTTCCTCAGGCTTCTCCCAGGAGGACCAAGCGGCTTCGGAGCTGTCAGGGGTGTGCCGGGAAACTGAGATCCTGATGGATGGGCTCAGTCTATCGAGATGGTCTGTAGCAGTGCAGCGCGGGTCTGCGTGGGCTCTCAGCGAAGACCTTCTCTGTCATGGTTCCTGCTACTGGTCCTTGCCCAGTATGGGGTGGCCATAAACAGGTGGTTTGTTCCTTCCCTGGTGTTAGTTGCTCCGTAAAGGTTTGACCACTGCAATGTGGCACACCTTGGAGGTGTGCTGGGCTCCCACTGATCTCACCAGTCTCTCTGGCTGGAGGTGCTGGGGCCCCCCCGGACCCTTACTGGACTCGCAAAGGAAAGGAGGAGCTGGAAGGTGATGCTGCAGGCACCTGGGTTGTACGCTTGCCTCCCTGGGGTCCGCAATTAGCTGTGCTTGCAAACCAGGAGGCAGGTGTTAACACATGCCAGCAGTGAAGCAGAGCTTTGCACCCCAAGCTGTTACTGGGAGGTCAGTACTTTGCGTGGCGTTGCTGTTCCGAGCTGTATAATGAAAAAGTTTCTATTTTTATCAGGCCCTTTTTTTTTTCCCCCCTCCTTTCTGGTGATGAGATTTGCAGTGTGAGCTGCCAATTATCTGATAATGAGCAGTTATTTCCCTATAATCACACCTTCACCACCATTTTTTTCATTGCTATTCAGAACTGTCCACAGGGGACAGGAGGGGACATTTGGCCGTGTCCAGCGGGGCTAACTCTGGCTCTCCAGCATTTTAACAAAAGCATCAGCTGCGCTCATTTTTATCTCCGCTGGCATTCCCTGCCAGCTTTGCTCTTCAGGCCCTGTGACTCCGGTGTAGCAGGTTTGAGGTCTGGCTCCATAGTTCTCCTGGTGGCTGCCAGACCTTTTATTCCAATGGAAATGGAGAGCAGAATATTGTAGTTAAAGGACAGAGCAAAAAGCAAAAACCAAACCCTCTACCTCCTCCAAAAGCCAGCAATCTGAAATCTCCTTGCAAGGTCCTCCTGGCTTCTCTTGAGAAGAGTTTTGGAAAGCTTTTGAAGAAATCCACTTGAAAGACTTGTGGAAACAGCACTGGTGCCTGCCCGTGTTTCATCCCATATATATATATATATATATAAAAATAATAAAAAAAATATATATGTATATGTGTGTATGAAGGCAAGGGGAGAGTCCTGTCTACCTCCGCAAGATTCGGGTTTGGCTCATGACATAGCTGACCTCTGTAGTGGCTCCTTTTTGCAAGTTTGCTTCCTGCATGATCTCTAGCCTTTTTTTTTTTTTCTTTCAAATGATAAAATCCTGCAAAAGGAGGCTGGAAGGAGCCTGTTGAATTCACCCATCTGCACAAAGGCAGGATCAGATCCCTCAAAGCGATGCTCGCAGGCAGTCACTGATCCTGTCCCCAGATGTCTCCAGCGCCGGAGTCCCCTGGTCCCTGCCCCTGGGCTGAGGCAGTTGTCCCAGATATCCAGAGTCATTGCAACCATTTAAGCTCATGGCTTCTTCTCTTGTTTGTTGTGGACATGGAGAACAGATCAGTCCCTTCTTTACTTAATAAAAGTTGTTATTTGTAGACTGTTAGCATGTCTCCGGTTGATTTTCTCCCACTTCTGCGAAACACTGTCCTTTCATTCAGTCTCTCCCTGCAGGATGTGTTTTCCAGCCCCAGTATCATCCTCGTGAGTGTCTTTTTGTGGTGCACATCAGTTGGAGGAGTGCAGTATCCCAAACCGGGCATAGGCTGTTGGGGACTTAGCAGAAATCACATCGTGTGTCTCGATATAACTTTTCTGTTCCTGTAACCCTGAATTTATTTGCTTTTTTTGGCTCGCTTTTAAAAGTTCCATTGTAATTTATATTGGATTTATAATAAGCCATGATTATTGGCTCCTTTTCAGCTAACCAGGCGGTTGCCCGATATCTGTTGGGTTGGTTCTCTCTACTGATGTAGCGTGGTATCTTGCATTTATCATGTCCTGTATTTCAGCCTCCATTTCTCCAATCTGTCCGTCTTATTTTGAGTTTAAACCCTGCCTTTTGGTGTGTTTTAAACCCATCTGTACATCTTTGTAGCCTAATTTACCAGCTTATTGGAGTTGTTTAGGTGATTGGGTAATCGGAAAGTGCTGTATGTGCCGAAAAGAGAGAATGACTGCAATCCAGATAAAGTGCAGCATTTGCTGCTGAGGCTTATTGACTGGTAACATCATCATTTTCTAATTGCAGCAATAAAATGTTCAATAGCTGGACTGGGAATGCTGCAGTAATCATAATAAAAATACTTTGTGCTTTCCCAGTGCTGTTCTTTGAAGAAACAAGAAGTCCTTTACGTGCATTAATGGGTTGGTATGTCCACTCTCCATCCAGGCTTGTATTTTAATACGTATTTCATAGACAAGGAAGCAGATAACAAGGTGGGTCAAAATTCATCCCTGGTGTAGCTTCACTGGTTTCAAGACCCTTATGGCAAGGATAGCTTGTGCCAAAAGAAATTGGTGAGTTTAGGTCTCCTTTGTGGTCCCGTGTGGTAATGGGACAAATATTGTTTGCTTGCCAGTTGAATCCTGAAAATGAAACTTAGTGCGGGTTTTCTGGAAATGTGGTCCTCTGGTATTCCTGCAGCATGTAGGAAAAGTTTTGGGCGGGGTCTGCTTGCACCGAAGCAGACATTTGTTGCAGAGGCTGGTGGGTGCCAGTGCTGCGCTGAGGTTGTGGTCCCAAGGCAGCTCCAGTTATAAAGTGGATGTTGCTTCAGGCTTGTGGCCTGGATGGGTTATTGTGCAATGGGCAGGATGGAGCTGACTGCTCACCTCATTTGGACATGGGTCTTCGTCAGCGCAGAAAGGTCACTTGCAAGGAGAACGGCAAAGGGCTGGTGCCAGAGCCGATCAAGACCTATCGACCATTTCGGTTAGCCTCCTTGGTTGCATCAGCTTTCTGATGTCTTGGAAGAAATTCCTTGTGCAGCCTCCTCTCAGGAGCATGATTCCTTCCAAGGAGGCATCTTCACGGGATCAGACTCGGTACCTTTGTTTTGGGGTCCCGGCTCCCTTAGGCACATTCCCTGCTATAACGGTGTGTATTTGCCTGGTTGCTTTCCTTGTAAGCTGTAATTTATCCTGGATGCAAGGAAGAGAGATTAACCCCAGCTGCTTTGTATCCCTTTGGTCTCTTGTTCATAGTCTTTTCAGTCCTTGTGTCACTGTGGTGTTTGCTTACAAAAAAAAGCAAGCCCTATAGGGCCATGTTAAAGCATCACTTCTCCCCTTAGGTTTGGCTCCAACCAGCTGCACCAAAGTATTAAGGAAATCAGTTACAGAAATCAAGAGCTAGTAGTAATGTTGTTTTTTTTTTTTTTTTAAATCAAAACAGAAGTTGTTGCCTACCTTCTTTATTTCAACATGGCCTGGTAGAAGAAGGATGCTGTGTTGTCCAAGCTGTCATCCAAAGAAAGGGTCCAAAAATTTTTAAGCCCATTTTTTTATCCTGCTTATTTTACCTATTAATTTTTAACCAGATACATATGTTGCATTTCCCTTGTTATTGCAACTTAGCATTACATCTGATTTGTTAACCAAAAGCAATTATTACAAGTGACAAAGTTGCACTTAGCATGGAGTTGTGGAGTAACCTAAGTTATTGGAGGTTTCTGGTCGAGCCCCCTGTGCAGCCTTGGGCCAATGCAGATCACATCACTCAAGTCCTTAGACTTTATGCATTTCACTTCCCTCCACTGTACTTATGAATGTCAGGCAAATCTGATGGGATATTTTGTGAGGAGCAGTGGTCTTTGAGCTCTGGATTTGTTCTGTGGAGCACCATTGCCGGATTGGGGTCCTCCCTCCTCGGCTTGCGCCCACCGCCTGCTTCCACCGAATGTGACTTCAGGAAATGTCACAGCTTGTCATAAGCAGCCAATATTGGCTATTTTTAGGCCTCCATTTGCTTCAACAGCTTTCCATTTGCATTAGCAGGGGGAAAAAATAGCCTTGCCAGGTTGGTGATAATTGCTAAGTGATCACCCAAATTTGGAATGATTTATGAATGATTATTTGCTGTACTATTTTGATGATTAATTTCCAGCGTAATTCTTTATAACCACAAAAGTACCGCCTGCGCCTGCATCTGTAGATGCTGTGAAAATCCATCTATCTTTTGGCAGCCAGGCTAGACTATTAAATATAGATACCCGTTTCCATTTAATATTCATAGCTATTAAAAGTGATGAAAGCGGATGCATCTTCTAGAGCCAATGTGGAAATTGCTCCGATTGAGAAATGGCGGGTGATCAACGTTTCCAAGAGATCTGGATAATCCCAAATGGGAAGGGCTGGCGTTTCTAAATCAAACCCATGGTGTCGGCAGGGAGACTGGATAAATAGGGAATCTCCTAAGCAGCTGGGATTCGTTTCCATGGTATTTACTTGTGGAAACACCTGTGAGGAGCAAGGGCTCGGAGTTTTGTCTGGGGTTGCTGCAGCAGAGGTTGGCTTTGATGCTTGCCTGTCCTCATGGATCTCCTCCGCTCTGCCTGGGGAGGAAAAAAGGCTTTTACCAAATAAGTGTGGTATTTTTCATACATTTAGATACACAACTCCTCGACAGATGTGGGAAAAGGCAGGAGAAGGTGCACAAGAGGTAGAACTGAGAAGGAGGCTGAGGGTGAAAAATTGCTCTTTTGACATTGTATTTTGCAGTTGTGTTGTGCCCTGTCTGTCCCCGTCTCACCCCATGTTTCTTTTCATCATTCCCAAACCCAGCAAACGTGCAGTGATTCCTGGGCACAGGCTCCGGATGGCAGCGGGAGGTAAACTGAGGGGGGGGCAGAGTCTGTGACCCACCTCAAGCAGCTCAGCCGGGTGACAGTTTTGGCATGGGTACGATGGGGCTGTGCCGGGGCCACTCCTGTTTGTAAGGAGTGACTCCTCGGGCTTGTCCTTGGGGGCTGTGTGTCACACTGCATCACCCTGAGCATCCTTGGAGACCTGCATGGTCCTTCCCCATCCTCCTGGCTGGGGTTTCCCCCAGGCAGCCGGGTCAGGCACCATTCACTGCAGGACAGTGATTTGACAGCCAGTGTGCTTTTGTTCCCTGGGAGAGGGAAGGAGGAGGTAAGACTTTAGCAGAGATTAGTTAAGTCTGCATCAGACATCTAAAAGTCAGATGTCTGAGCGAGTCAGCAGGGCTGCCTCTGTCGTCAGAGGAGCAGGCAGTGGCTCCCGAGGCTGCCCCTGCCTCCAGCAGCTCCCCGTGGGCAACGAGGGCCGGGCGATGGGTCTAGCATTCAGCCCCCAAAAATTAGGTGTAGGTGTTGAATGCATTCTCCTTTGTAAGTGTAGCAGAGAAATTTGGGTGCTGAGTGCTTGCAGTGACCTGAGGTGGTAATAAACACTGACATTTATGAGAACCAAGCCTAGACTTTTTTTGATGGAGATAAAACTCTGCTCTTCTAGTAGGAAGCTGTGTTATCTGTGATGACAATCATAGATAGAAGAAGAGCTTTGAGTTGCCTGTTTCTGTAACCTTCTGAGCTACGGACTGGGGAGTTTTCCAGGGGACACACTTTAGATGAAGAAGGGCTTTCCACTAGACCTCCGATGACAAGTACGGAGAGAAAACTTGGACCGAGGCAGAGCATGGGCTCTGCTGACTTTCCCTGTGGAAACTGTAGTGGCAGGGAAGCTCCCAAATCTCTGCTGCTCCCTTATGTGCCTGTTTTAGCCTGCGCTCTCTGCCTGGGCTGGTTGCGGGCAGCCTGCTGTGCCCAGATGGGCAAAACCATGTCCCAGAGTCACTGCATGGAAGCGCGTGATAGGAAGGACGTCACACACTGCAGCAGCACTCCATAGTGATGGGGAAAACGACCCCTAAATACGCTGCCCGTCAGACCTGGGAGAGCACGGCAGCAACGGGTCTGTGCTGTCCTGGTTCTTCCTTTGAGAGAAGCTTGCTAGCACTGTGGGGTTTGTTAAAAGCACCAGTGCTGCTCCACCATTTGCTTCAGGTTTGCCTTGTGATTCTTTACAAAGTTTGACTGAACCTCCCAGCACTGCTCCAAGGAGCATCGGCATCAGCCGGCCACGCTGAAACCCATGTCCAAATGGCGTCAGGGATTGCTGATTTACTGCTTCAGCATCCTCTGAGTAGGACGAAGTTATTTTGATGGAGACCAGCTGTGGGCTCTCCTGTTGTGAAAAGGTGAGCAGTTCAGGCTATGGACTGTGGAA
The DNA here is from genome assembly GCA_013389945.1 of Fregata magnificens. NCBI lineage: Eukaryota > Metazoa > Chordata > Aves > Suliformes > Fregatidae > Fregata > Fregata magnificens. The sequence continues at coordinate 156,341 of WAAD01002597.1, forward strand.
GTGGGTAGTGGTGTGGTTTCCTTGGTACCTGACGGCAGCTTTCACTGTGCGTCAGTAGAGCATCTCGCTGGGATTTTGGTGGTGACTCTGGTGGGCTGGGCAGGTTGCTGCCCACCTGGGAAAGCCATCTCTGGCTTTGACTTGCAGGCAGCATGTTGATGAGCAGCTTTGGGTTTTATTTGGAAGAAATGGAGTCTTTTATTGCCCTGTCATTTCTCATGCACACGAGAGACTTGCCCTGTCTGTTCGCAGCACAGCACCGCAGCCTCAGCTCTTGGTGATGCCTGCGGTACCACCCTGGCACGATGCATCACCGGCAGAGATGCTCGAGTGCAGCACTGTGTAGGGGACGGCCTCCAGTGCTGCCTGCAGGTTGAGAAGAGCAAACTCGAGATGGCCACTTTGTTGTGGCTCTGATATCTCATGGCTTGCAGCTCCTGCGGTGCTTGCATCCCTGAGCTTGACACTGAATGTGGTGGCTGGCTGGAGGAGGATGCGGCTGGAAGGGGAGGGATGCTGTGCAGGTGCTGTTGCATGTCCAGAGCCAAAGTGCTCTGGAAATGGGGCTTGGCGATGTTAACACATAACGTGTGTTGGGGAAATGGTCTCCAGGAGTGGGTGAGATGAGCTGCTGACACAAGCCAGGAGTACTCTAGACAGCCCAATGTCACCGAGCATCGCCTGCATCCTGCTCCAGGCCTGTTATCCTCACCCTGTACGGCCTCTGCCGCCCACGGGCCTGCTCTAAGACTAGTAGGTCAGTTCAGTTCCTTTTTCAGCACAACCAACTTTGCATTCAAACAGGTGTATGTATCAGTCAATGACTCTGGCCCTGTTTCTGGTTTCTGTTATTTCCCCTTCCTCTTCCAGAGATGGATGCTGAATTTACCCATGGGTGGTTTGGGCACTTCTACCTCCTGAGCAAGCTGATGGAGCAAGCTGTGCCTGACTTCTGGTGGTGCGGTCTTCTGGGTAGCCTGGCATTGCTGTGCTGCAAAACAACCCTAAGACAGCTTTTTCTAGGGATTTTGGGAATAACCATGGTGGTGTGGGGTTGCTAAGGGCAGGTGCTGCTGGGCTGGTGACTTGGATGCTTCAAAACTCAGCTCCCTGCCAGCAGATGCGCAGTTCTTGCCGCTAATAAGCAAAAAGGCAGCTGCCGAGATGCCCTGTCTTCACTGCAGTGGTTGGTGGTGGCTTTGGGGGAACTCAGGAATACTATTTTAATTAAAATCATCAAACTGCTGTTTCTATTCCATTATGGTTTTACTTGTGGACAGTGGTAAATGATCTCTTTTCCCTGTAGGTAAATGAAACCGTTTGGATGCAGAGGACAGCTTGCAGCACATTGTTTGCTTTTGGGTTGTGCGTGTCTCCTCGGCAGGTGCTGGGCATTGCAGTGCCGGAGCCTGTCTGGCTCAGCTTGGCTCTGCAGTATCGATCCTGCGCTTTCACCCCCCTTGTCTGCTCATTCCCCTTTCCTACCAGCAGAAAGCCAGATTTAATTTCTTGAGCAGGGCGAGCCCTGCCTTTGAGAGGCTACAGAGGCTTCGGCGAAGCGGTGGGTGAGCGGCTCAGGGTTGCAGGAGGCTCAGGGAGAAATTCAAGGTGATGTAAGAAGGATGAGGACTTTTTCTTAAAGTGAGGATACTCGGGAAAGGAAAGTTTTCTGCTCACAGGGTGGAGAAGGAAGGTGTGGGATGTAGGAAGAGGAGAGCATCTGTGCTGGACCCGGAGAGGAAGGTAAGTGGGGATTAATTGCCCGCCCTAGCTGTGGTGCGGTGCCACATAGCTGTAGTGCTTTGGGCTGGAGATGTCGCAGCCAGACTCCAGGTGTGGTTTGGGAGTTTTAGAATAAAAGGCACTGAACTCTTCAATCCCTTTGCCTGCCCCTGCTCTATCCTGTTCCCCCTGAAAAGGCTCTTCCCAGCTCTGCTCGTCCAGGGGCAGCACCGAAACAGCCCGGCCGTGAGCAGCAGCACCCTGGGGTGCTGCAGGTCTCCCTCATAACTTCGGGGTGGGTGGGCTGCATGGCGGTGCCTCCGGCGGGCACCGTGTCACTGGGTTTCCCCGTGGGCTGCAGTGCAAAGCATCAGCGTGTTGCCAGCACGGGGAAGTGTGGGCCTTGCGCCTCCAGCCAGCAGCTTTTCCACCAGCTCCGGAGAAATTGCAAGCAATGGGAAATACTTAGCTGAGGGAAGTTTTAGAGGCAGAAAAAGGGCGTGTAAAGGGAGCTTCTGCCTTAGTGGCTTCCTCCTGAGATACTGCTCTGGGCGCTGAGGTTTCATGTTGCTCTCCGGGCTGAGAAACAAGCCTAAAGAGGCTTACGGCTGATAGCTGCTGATCCATTTTACATAGATTAAATAGCATCACAGCTCCAAAAATAATCTTCCCAGCTTACCGTGAGGATGGCTGTTCCTATAGCAACTGCTTCATGCCAGTGCCCTACAAATAAAAATCACAACAGATTGCCTTTAAGTTGGTTCAAAAGTCAAAACAAAGTAGGAGATGGGGAATGAAGGGACTTGGCTTGCAGGGGCTCGTGTTTTTAGGGTGCGTAGTGTGTGGGAACTAAGTGCATTCTGCAAAATAGAAGCTGTGCGTGTTCCCAGAGAGGAGATTTATTAAAAGCTGCTGTTAACAGCAGCGTGTGTCTCGTATTTGAGCCCTTGGTTGCAGATGTTTCCTGAGTGCGTTGCGAGCGACAAGAAATGCGGATTGTAAAACAGCAACTGCATTTGTAAAACCTTCCTGGTGCAGGAGGGAGAGGAGGATTTTGCAAACTTTAGTAGCTGTTATGTGGGTTACTGTGGTGCCTGGGCATGCTTGCATGTCACGGCAGCCCTGCCCGATACTGCAGGCAGAGGGCAAAAGAGGCGGTTTTGGGCTTGGGTCGTGCTCCCACACAGCTGATGGCACCTTGCACGTAGCCCGAAACCTCTGCCTCAGAGCCACCTCTAGCCCAGGGTCCCAGCAGGCATTGCCTCCAGAGACACCGGTACTGAGCAGCGAGCCCTGCCCCGAGCAGCATGCGGTCAGTGCAAAGCTTGGCTGCAGGAGGGAGAGGGGGAACGGATTCAAATCGTTGGTGGTCCCCACGTGCCACCGATGGGCCTGGGGAGGTCTCCAGGGGACACTGAGTTTGGGAAGGGCGGGAAACCTTGGGAGGATGCCGTGGAAGCTGGCTGACTCATCCAAGGCACAGGAGTGAGAGCAACCTCGCAATTTGTTGTCAAATATTTGCTGCTAGCCTTTCGTGTTTATTTTCTTGGGTAGCTTTTGTTCGCTGTAGAAGAGCAACATGAATTCTTGCTAGATGTCTGTCTTTCATTATAAACCTGTCTTGTGGTGAGGAGCAGGGTGAGCTGAGGTGAAGCTCATGAGCCAGGGATGTGCCGCTCCCTGAGGGCGTCCAGGGGCACCCGCATCCCAGCACGCGTGGGGGGTCCCGGGCTGGGCAGCCCCCTTGCCAACCCACTGAAGGTTTGCTGCTTTAGGGAGGATCTTTCTTCTGCAGAGAGCAGATGGCACAGCTGCTGCCGGCAGCACCGTCTGGCACGCGGCGCAGAGAGGGACGAGGGTCGGGTAGAAGCACTGCTGTCCTCCTTCAGAGAAGGAGGGGGATCCATCACAGAACCCCTTCCCTCTGCAGGGGCAGGGTGTGCTGGGGGCTGTGTTGGAGGGTGGCATGGCTGGAAACCATGTATTAAAATAGCATTTGTGTCCTTGAAGGATCTTTCCTGTGTGAAGAGAGCAGGGATGCCTTCCTGGCTCTTGCAGAGCCTCCGAGCTTTTTGCTGGTTCCAGACGCACAGCCCCGTGTCCGCCCTGGCCCTGCCCAGCTAGTGGATGTTAGTTTGAGGTTTCATGTGATTTAGGAGCTGCTGGGAGGCAGTGTGGGCTTGGAGCTGAGGATCCAAAAGGGCCAAACTGGTGAAAGGTGTAAGGGCAGTGTCCACCTCAGCCAGTCCTCACTGCCCTGGTTCTGGTTCCTCCTCATTCCCTGCTTGTCTTGGAAACCCCCCTTCAAAGCCATGAGTGAAAACTCATTTTGGGTTGGGACACACTCGCTGCACTGGAAAACTTTGCAGCAGCAGTCTGCTGGGCAGTGCTGGGGCGTCTAGGTGTTCCTCACCGTCGCCCTCGTGCAGTCCTTGCTCTGCCAGCTCTCCCATTGCCGTGGGGCTGTAGAGGGCCAGCGAGGGATGCTGTGCTGCCCTGCCTTGATTTTTTTCATCTCCTGCATTGCGAAGTTTACAGCAAAGCCTCACAGATGTCCTCGGTGTGCTCTGTCCACGCTGGGTCTCAGTGAGGAACAACTTTGCCCTTGACAGGTCTCTTCCAAGTTGAACCTATTGGCCATTGCCATGGATGGAAAAAATAGTTGGGAGTCGTGTTTTCCCCCTCCCTAGCTCCCAAGCATTTAGGAATATAAGTTTCTCCAGCTTCCAAGAGGTTTTGCGATTAGGAAACTCCCCGTTGGGGTGGCTGCTGAAGTCCTGAGTGGTGCAAGTCTGCTGGGCCAGTTGCAGGTTTGTTTCTGCAAATCACCTGCAGTTTTTGTCCTAGAATGAGGAGCCCTGGACAGAGTCTCTCTCTCTGTGAATATTTCCTGACCTTTGGGGTGTTTTGCCAGCCTTAGCAAAGCAAAATCCTTTTTTTTTCCCTAAGTTGATACAAAGACTTGGAATGAAGGAAAGATCCCCAGCACCCCAACGTTTGGCTGTGCTCCAAGTGAAGACCTCCAGGCAATGGCTTGCGGCTGTTTCACCTTTCTGGATGAGTGAATCCTTTGTCCTCAGCAATAAGAATAAACTCTGCTCCTCTCTCCTGCAGCACTTTACAGATAACCTTCAGCAGTAACCGTAGGAGTTGGTGGGTCTTGTGCTGCCGCAGCAAAGCGACTTCCCTGGCACCATCCTTCCCTAGATGGGCAAATGAGGGGTTGTCCATCCTGGCTGTGCTGCAGGGACAAGCAGGAACGTTCCCATTGCGGTGATTGTCCTTGTGGTACCAAGAAACCAGCTGGGAAGCTGGGTAAACATGGTGTGGAAGCAGGGCTCTTCCGCTCGGATCTGGGACTGCTCTTACCCGCAAGCTGCTGGACTGAAGCTGGTGCAGATTTGAAAGGCTGGTGGTTGCTTGAGGAGAGAGATGGATTTGTGTCTCTGCTTATTTTGGCTTTGGTAAGCTTTTCCTCGGGCTCCCCGGAGAAAGGGGAAAGGCAACGCTGATCCTCATACCTCCCTTCCTTGGGCTGGAGGATGCCGAAGTCTCCGGTGAGCGCTGTGAGCGGAGCAAGTGCAGAAGGACGGAGTGGAGGAAACATGAGGATAATTTAAAAAATAATAAGAAGAGCACACACCGCTCTTCTGTTCATGATGGTGGTCCCTTTGGGGTTGTGGTTTGCTTTTTCCTGGCCCTTTTAGGATTCTTTTCCCTGTGCTATGCCTGTAGGTGAAGCTAAGACCTCATTCAACCTCCCGGCTTTCCCAGAGCCGGGATTTCACAAATAACCACCTTTACAGTCAAAAAACCTCCAGGGAGTGAAGTGAGGGACGAGGAGTTTCCAGGGTCTCAGTCGATCCTGCTTGGCCTGTGCTGGTGCTGCGAGGGTGGTAAGGAGTGGAGTGTTTCAGTGCTGGGAGATGTTTCAGCATTTACTGGGGGTTGGAAACGTACCTTCAGAGCTGGTGTCAGTGCTTTGCCCAGGTGGGATGGCAGTGAGGTCGTTTGGGTGCTTTGCATGATCGTTTCTGCTTTAACTTGCTCTGATTTGATTGTAGCTTTGACATTGTTTTTCCTTCTTCCCGTGCGTTGATTTGAAATAATTACAGCAAATTATCTTGCTTGAGATATTTTTATTTTACTGTGAATCACAGAAGCATGAATCGGTCCAGGTCTCTGTGCATCCTGGGCACTGGGGCTGCGGGTGCGGGGGCAGCCTGTTATGGGGATGTGCTTACCAGGGATGGAGGGAGGTAATGAGTTTTCCGTCCTCTGCATTGGGTGTGCTTTCGCTCCTGAGACAGAGTTGCACATCGCTGCCCCATGGGTGCATCATGACCCTCTAGCCTTAAGGTCCTGTTTGAAGTCTGCAGCCTCAGCAGAGGGTCTGACACCCCTCCCTCCATTTGCATGGGCGCGAGGAGGAGGAAGAAGGTGGGATCTTGCTGCCTGCCCCGCCGGCATAGTCACGAAAGCAGCTTTGGGACAGGCGGGGAGCCGGTGAGGGATGTTCAGCTCGGCTAACTTAGCCTTGAACCAGCAGCGTCACAACTGGCGTGGTCTGACCTGGGTGCCTTTCCTCTTTTTCCTGGGCTTTGGGACATTTATATAATTCTGCACAGTGATAAAAAATGGGACAGGCTGCGTTCGTGCCTCCTGCCTCAAGCTGAGCATGCAGGCAGGGATCATTAGCGCAGCCTTGACAAACGGGCAGCGATGGGCAGAAAATAATGCCCTGGCAAAGGATGGAGCCCATCCGTCTCCGCATGGTGCTGTCGCTGTGTCGGAGCATTTTAATGATGGGCAAAATCCCCAGGCTGTGATCTGGGAGGAGGAGGGATCTTGGGGTTAAATGCTGCCTGGGGACAGACAGAGAGATGCTTTTTCCTGCTTGGCACAGTTTTTGCAGTCTTTGTAAACAGGTAAAATTATCTTTGGGAAGTATTACCGATGTCTACAAACAGAAGAATCCTAAATTGGCTTTGTCCTGTTGAGTCCCACAGAGGTAATGGTGGTTTTTGACAGTTAGCGGTGATAGTTGCCTGGCTGGTGTCTTGATGAAAAACAAGCTAGCGTGGCTGACTTCTGCTTCTGGTACTTTTATAAAACACTGTAATATGTTATACATTGGCCATTAAAGACGACTCATTAGTGAGCAGACTGGCAGATGCTATGGAGAGGTGGTTCCTATCTGCGTGCTGGAGCGCAGGCAGCTCGCCCAGCCCAGGAGAGGCTGCCGGGATGCTCATCGGGAGAGCGTAGATGCACGCCTGGAGAGAGCCAGCGGCTCTTGAACTGGAAATAGGTGGCTCTGCCCAGGCTGAGCTCTGTAAATGCCACCACCATCCCGTGCCCACCCTGTGTGCAGATCGCACACCCGAGATCCAGGCTGTGTTTGGCTCGGTACCCACAGGTGTGTGTGCTGCTGGGGTGTGCGGTGTCATGGGACGAGGGTAGGGCCTCAGGGTGGACCTGCTGGACCAGTGCATGGACCTTGCAGCTCGAGAGGAGCAGGTTTCCAGCCTGATCAGAGGCGACGGCTGCAGATGGAGCCTTGCAAGGTGGAAGTCGTGTTGCTGGGCAGTAGCTCTGGTGAAAGCTCATGCTGTATTTGGTGATGAAGGAGAGATGCGTGGGAGACTGTGAAAGGAGATGGATTCAAGCCTCTGCCCAAGACTGCCCTGGAAAGCCTCAGGGAGATGGCTCTGAGCAGCAGTAACAACGTGGTGTACCTCCCCTGGAGAGTGTCCGCTGCACGGTACAGTGTGCTCCGTCCTTCGCATGCACCAGCTGAGGACAGGTACAAAGACAATATTCAAATCTCAGGGGGATGCATATACGCTGCCAGTGACCCACAGTGCCTTTGTGTGCCCCAGGATGAAGGGCACCGTGGAAATACTTGAAACAGAAAGTGGACCGTAGGGAGGCTTTGGTTACTTTCCTTACTGGTGGAAAAGTGGCTTAAATTTTCCTGCTAGATCTTTTGCAGTTGGCACGTACAAGATGCGTGCAGTCTAAGCTCATGCCCATCGCTGTGGTACCATTTTGCACGCTCCTGGGGATGGAGCCTTTAAATCCTTCATGTTCCTGTACTCCTTCCCCTGCCTGTCTCTGCCACCTGTGCCAGAGACTTCCCCAGTGCCGCCTGTGTTTCCAAAATGCTGGTCCTGTCCACGAGAGTGGGGCTGTTCCCACCCAGCTGTGCAGCTCAGTAGCTCCTCAGCCTTTCGGTGGGAGCCGGCTCTACTCCCAGCACCTTGGCTGGCTGCTCGCCTTCCTTGGGAAGGTCTTGGTTGGCTTCCCATGAGTGCTGCGAATGCTGGCACTGATAGATTATTTATTCCTTGAGCATCCTTGGTGGCCCCAAGCCACGCTTCACCTCCTGGCTTTTAAATCAAAGTTTGTGTGCTGTGGATGCTCGGGGCTGGGTTGCGGACAGACCAAATGGTTGTGTTGGGAGATGCTGCCCTAGTGCTTCATGAGCTGCTTGCATTTTGCTCTGTGCCCTGTTTCCCAGCAGGGCTTTAATTTTCTTCTCCTGTTGTCTTTGGGCAGCTGTGGTGAATCCCGCTGTGTAGGATAAGCCTTGTCCCTGGGCTATGCTTCCTTGTCCCATCACATCCTTTCTGGGTAGCTTCATAGCCATGAGACTTGGTGCAGCACCGCGCTCTGCTCCACTGCTGCTTCGACTCCGGGTTGATGATCCTTTTATATTATCCAGGTTGCTCTGGCTCTTGCCGTAGGAACACTGGTTTGGTACTGTTAACTGAAGGGCTCTCTTTCTCTCATCTTCCTTAGCTGGCCCAAGAGCAGTGGAATCGATATAAGCGATGGCTGAACATCACTCTCAATATCTATAGCATTTCGGAAAGGTCTTATAAATAAGCTGGGAATAAAAACCAAACGCCCACCTATCAGTGAAGTATGGGGTTTTCTCCATTTCCTTGCAGTGCAGAAAGGTGATGTGCAACACCCCCACTTTAACCAAGGCATCCCCGAGGTCCGTGCTTTGCAGCATCACGGTGTCTCTCAGCCTGGCAGGCTTGGAGGACATCCTCATCCCTCCTGCCTCCCCCAGCCCTGGCAGAGAAGCTGCAGGCACATTTTGCCGGTCCCCATCTCTTTTTAATCCGGAAAGAGATGATTGAGGGAGGGGAAGTGAAGGGGCTGCTCTGTGCTGTGCCGCCTTACTGGTTTTTTGGGTGGACCCGGAGAAACCTCAGCTAAACTTTGAACGTAAGGATGGGGTGCAGACCCTGCGCAGGACCTGGTGTGCTCTCGCTTTTTGTATTTGCTTTGGGCAATGCTGCCTCTCGGAGCCGCTCACCTCCTCTGCCTTCCCCGGGGGAGCAGTGGGATGATCTCAAGAAATGCTGTGTTATACTCGCTGCTCGGTTTTGGGTTGGTTTTCTGGTTTTAAGTCACCCAAGTGTTCTGGAGTTGCAGGAATAACCATTTCTGCTGTACCTGAGATGCTGATTGTGGAGTTTTCTGCCCTCTGAAGGCGAGATGATGGTTTTGGGTAAAGGCTGTTACTCTTCCCCTGTGTCTTTGTGACCTTTCCCTTGGGTGAAATAGTTTATCCTGCCCAAAGCAGACCTTGCAGAGCCCCCACGAGGTTCGCTCCCAGTGCAGGGTGCATTGACGCTGTGCCTGGCTCCCACAGCCGTGCGTGGAAAGGGGAGGTTTGGCGCGTGGCCCTTCCCCGGTGGCACCAGCACACCGCTCCCCGTGCCACCCTCCGTCGCTCAGCATTAGCAGCCCTGAACCAAATCCCAGTGACAGCCACAGGAGCCCTTCGGACGCCTCCCTGGGGCTCTGGATGACGTCCCGCATTGCTCCTCCACGCCACGCTCTGCTCCTGGGGGAGGTGGTGGCCGTGACCCCCCAGCCCTGGCAGAGCTGCCTGCGTGCGGGAGGAGGCAGGAGGTCCCCCTGCCCGCTGCGCTGGAGGGTTAGTACGGTCCGGGGGTAACCATGGAAACTGTTTTTTCTCCATCCCTCCCTTTGCAGATGACTCTGGCGATGAGGAGCCCGCCTCGCAGTCAGACAAGAGCGAGCTGCACGGCACGTTGAAAACCCTCTCGAGTAAGCTGGAGGATCTGAGCACTTGCAATGACCTGATCGCGAAGCACGGGGCGGCCCTGCAGCGCTCGCTCAGTGAGCTGGAGAACCTGAAGCTGCCGGCTGAGAGCGGCGAGAAGATCAAGGCGGTGAATGAACGAGCCACGCTCTTCCGCATCACCTCCAATGCTATGATCAACGTAAGTGCTGCCGGCTGAGCTGCCGCGTTTGCGAGGAGGCGGAGGGAGAAGCATTTTCCTCCTCCTCTTCCTCCATCATCCTTCTTCCTTCCAGCACGGCCCTATTTTGTCCCCGTGCACCGGCTTTCTGCAAGAGCTGTGTATTGGCACGGGGCTCGGGCACGGCTGGGAGCTTGGTGCCGGCAAGAGCAAGGGGATGGGAGTTGGGAAGGTGCATCCTGGGGAGCGGGCACAGGCGCGTGTAACCCCCTGAGACACAGGTCTGCTACATCCTTACAGCGTGCTTTCTGGGGAGGCTGCTCCACAATAGGATCTTTTCGATGTAAAGTCGGGTAAAGTGGAGGCTTGGGGTGCAAAGGGGTTTTCAGCCAGGTAAAGTGGAGGCTTGGGGTGCAAAGGGGTTTTTAGCTATTCCTGGGCATGCCTTTCTGGCTGGCATGACAGTTCAGAGCCCATTGCCCGCTGCAGATCCAGACACACATCCCCACGCAGCTCGCATCGTCATTGACTTCCATGAAGCTGCCCTTGTTTTACACGGCTGGGGGATTTAACCCCCTCAGGGTCCGAGAGCTGTCTTGTGCCAGCTGTGCACTCCCAGACCGGTTGGTTGGAGGTTGTGAAGTGTGTGCCAGCACTGGCGCTGCTCCCTGCCTTGTGCAGCGTGATGGTGCTTTCTGATTATTTTTTGGACAGCTTCTGTTTGGGGTTTGGACCTGCCTCCATCGCAGTGAGACAGCCCTTCCTGGGCAGCCTGATTTTCCCTGGGGAGCTTTGGGGAGGGGAAGAGAGAGTAAAACTGAATAAAATATTTCAAGGGGAAAAAAAAAAAAAAAAACCAAAAAAAACCAAAAAAACCCCCAACCAAACCCCCCCCCCCCCAAAAACCCCAAAACAAACAAACAAAAAAAACCCCAAAAAAACCAACCCCAAAAAAACCCAAACCCCAACCCAAAAGCCTAACAGACCTGGGATAATATATGAAGGCAGAGCTCGTGGAATTGTGAATGGAGCAGCGCTGTCGCCGTGCTGTCCCAGCCCTGGGCAAAAGGAGGTTGTGTGTTGTTTTATGTGGGCTTTTAAAAAATAATAATAATCCATGGCAGGAGCTGGAGGGCACTTGGGAGCCCCGTGGTCGCAGCATCCTCCCCATCCCCGCTCGCAGGATTTTGTAGCCATGGGGGGAAAGGGCTTCCTGAGATGGCGTCTTGCATTTTGGAGCAGCTTTGGGGGTGCCTGTGCAGTGCTCTGCCCGTGGAGAGTTTGTCGAAGTTTTTGGAGCAGGGATGGCAGTGTGTTGTGAGCGGCGTGAGGTGACGGAGGAACCCTTGGCGCTGCCAGGAGCAGCAGGGGTTTGCTGTTATGAGGCAGACCGGTGATGGGATGCAGGCAGGGAATTTTGCTGGGGAGAGGATTTCTCCAGCAGCCTTTTGGAAAGGGATGAGCAGAGCAATATTTGCTGTGTCCAGCCTAGAGAGGAGGAGGTCGCGGCAGTTGCGCTGTGATAAAAGCTTGAGCAAGGCTGTCTGGACGGTGCGAAATAGCACAAAAACTCTTGCGCAGGGAAAAGACAGTAGAAACATGGTTTGTCCAAAACACTGAGCAGGTGAGAGAGGCCAGGGAGGGAGCGAGGCATGTGTTTCCAGGTGGATGTCGGAGATCGGTTTTTAACAGCATCCTTTTGTACGTGCTCGTGGCTGAGTGTCTCGGGGAGATGTCCGAAGGGGAAGGGCTGTAACGTGGAAGAAGCAGGATGGGGTGGTAGTTGCAGCTCTCCCAGCTTGCTGATGAGCCCATCATTTTGGGGGAGGTGATGGAGCTGTGGGCAGGGGGACGCTGACCCCCACGAAACAGCGCTGCTTTGGGGGCAATGGATTAGAAAGGCAGGAGGAGGGGGAGCAGGGCAGGGTCATAGAGGCCAGGAGGGAGGGGGACCAATAGCCTGACTACCCCATCATGGTGGGCTGGTGCTCCCAGCTGTCACCTTTTCCTGCACGGATCCCTTTTTGCGCCTTGATTCATCTTTTTAGCATGGGGTGATGCCTTCTGCGAGCTGCTGTGCGGACCCTGCCCAGGGAGTCTCTCCTGGGATGTGGGGTGACTCTGTGCAATGCAAAGGTCCCAAAATCTTGTGTATTGAAACATGAAACATCTCTACAGGGAAGCACGTGGAGTCAAGCCATCTCCTGGCTGTAGGTGAAAATACACCGTCTTCCTGCCCACCTTGATCCCCACGGGCTTCTCAGGGCCACGCATCCCATGGGAGCACAGGGTGCTTTTGACAGGCCGGTAGTTCCTCACAGGATAAATTAAACATCCCTCACCTGCCAGCTTTTGCTTGGAGAGGTCCCAGACAGCAGCGGGGGGCTGGTGCTGGCATGTGTTGCTGATCCGATCCCACCCAGCGCGGTCTAATCCTGCCTCCCAGGGCATCACCTCTGCCCGCACAGCAGAGATTGGCTTTTGCAGGAGATGCTGTGGCTCGCATCCATGCTGTGGCTAGCTGGGGACAGTGACATGCAGCACTGCCTGTTTGTTGCCGAGATTGCGCTGCATTTGCTTCTTTTTCGGTTGCACCACTGAGCAGTTTAGGGGGGTTCGAACCCGTGAGCCATCGGCTACAACAAACCACTAGGAGCCGTTGCTGCCCCTGCCCTCTTCCCAAGCAGCCCCAGGCTCTGCGCTTGGGTCCCGCTCCTGGCTGGGACCTGTGCACCCAGCGTGCCCCAGCCAGTGGGCAAGGGACAGGCAGGGCTGGGCTTTGCTGCCTGCAGCGGGAAGGAATGGTTGCTCCGGGGCCGGCGCTTGTGGTTTCCGTCCAGCCGCCTGTGATCCGATTATGTAAATGTCCCCGGAGCCGCAGGGAGCGGCAGCAAGCAAGTAGAAATAAATAAATACATATGTAAATGAAAGAGCTTCGCTGCGAAGGTGACCTCCTCACTGCACTCTCTGGGTGCCTGCCTCGGCTGACTCCGGGCGCTTCTCTGGAGATCTGGAGGAGAAAGTGGCTCAGGCTGCTGCTGCGCAAGTGATGCTCGGGATAGAGGAAGATTTGGGCAGAGGCAGAGCGGGACTTGCCAGACCTTTGCGTTACAGGTGAGGATCTGAAACACGGAGGGACTGACTGTTGCAGAGCTTAAATTTAAGCCCAGACCTCTACGAGCCACCCGCTCGCTCTGCTCCCATCCGAACTTGGAAATCTCACATAACACCACGCCAGGTGTGACTTCCAGCAGAGTTCAGCCTTGCCAGGACCAAGACGCCCTGTGTCAGCGGGGCTGTGAGGAGCGACAAGGAGGAGACGCAGAAAAGCAAGTTGCATTCTGCCGTGGGGGAGGAGTGGGAGGTACGTAAAAATAAGAAGCAACAAATTAAAGGGATAATTAGAGGAACAGAGACGAAGAGCACTGTGCTGAATTGCGTAGACTTGTCCAAGGAGCAGGGAAAGCTCCTGTCTCATAATTTAGCAGCAGACAGCAGGCAGGACGGCTGTGCGGACGCGCTGAGGAAGACAGTTTGGGCGTCAGGAAGAGCTTACAGGGCTGTGGGTGGTGCTAGAAATAGGTTTTTAATGGGAATGGGGTTTGCTACAGCAAAGCTCGGAGGTGGCTGAACTGTGTGTGAGCATGCAATAGCTGTGCTGTTATTTTGGCTTGCTTTGAGCTTCCTTAAGGGACATGAGCATGGAGAGCACCAGGGCTTGGGCTTGGCTGTGTGTTGCTCCTGGGTTAGTTTGCATTTTCCCTTGAGGTTTATGAGGAGCAGAGGTGGAGGAAGGCTCTGCCAGGCTGACGCAGCCCAGGCAAGGAGGGTTGAGAGAGGCAGCCGGCTCAGGGGTGCGGTGCTGGGTGGAAGACGCTGAGCAGGCAAGATTTCATGAGGAGGGAGCCCTGTGCGGGCTGGCATGGAGCAAGTGGTCCCAGGGAGCCGAAGGACTCCACGCCTGCCCTTATGAGAGGCCACCGTGCTGGTGGCCGCCCAAACCCGTCACGTGGAGGATGCTGGCACCCATTTCAAGGTAGACTGGCTTTCCCACCTGGGTTTTCCTTTCCTATGGGAATGGACCCATCTGGAGCACCGGCACCCCAAGACATCAGTGAATAGCATCCTTCAACCCTTTTGAACCTGCAGGGAGGATTTTTAAGTATGTGAAACACAGTGCTTGAACCAGAAGTGAGATTGATAACAGTATGTGCTGCTCCTCCCCTAGGGAAGGTGGCTGCGGGCTGTTTGTTTAAGCTTCTCCGGGATGCCCAGCAGCACCCCAGAGGCTGCATCCTCCAGTCCCAACAGCATTTCTCTCCGTGGAGCCCTCTGGGACTGTGCTCCGGCTCAGCAGCAGATTGGCGTGGCCCTCTGCCATGTGCTGGTGGCACGAGGAGCAGCCAACCTCTCCATGGTCGTGGCCATGCTCGGCTCCTGGAGACTTTGAGTGGCATCTGCCTGGTGGAGGCATCCACCGGTGGGCACCGTGGGTGGGTTTGCAGAGAGTCTGGGCGCTGGAGCTGGGAGGTTACAGCTGCTCAGTCGGTTTATTTGGAGACCTCCTGGGTGCCTGTGCTGGAGCAAGCTGCCTGGGCAAAAGATGTGCTTCCCCAGAGCCGCTCCTCTGCCCTCCTGTGTTCAAGCTTCACTGCTGTTTTCATGCAGCACTGAGTCTCCTCTGCCCCCATGGGGATGCTGCTGTGATTAATCTGTACTCCTAAAATTACTTCCATATTAAACCGGATTGATGTTGAATGCATGCTCTGAGTGGTGTCAGGGTCACCAGAGCAGCCTCCAGTCCGGTGTGTAATTTTGCATGGTTTATTTTAGTGATAGGTTAACCGTCATAAGTGTCTGTGTTTGCTTGCAAAACTGCTTAAAGCTGGTAGGAAACAGAGTCCCCGGGATCTCCTCCCCGGGCCTCAGATACGAGGGTGACCGCATGGTTGGGGTGATGCTGCCGGTGCAAACCTGGCTGGGTCCTGGCACAGAGCTGACTGCCGGCACGGGTGGGTGTGCGATGCCGTCCCTTGGGGTCCCTGAACCCATCATGACACAGGCAGGACAACAGACCCAACCTCCTCTCTGCCTGCACAGCGCTCCCAGCAGCTGGGGCAGAGACGATGAGCAGGGAGGGAATAGCAGCCTGCTGGGCTGCTCCCAGTTCACCCCAGTACAGCCAGTGGGTCTGGAGGAGCCCTCCACCCTGTGCATCCTTATACTGCAGGGGTTAATTCAGGCACTGCAGTGAGCAAGTGCCAGCTTCAACCCCTCGATTTGCTTCGTTAGCAGCAGGGATTGCTCCCAGCCACCCTCAGTGGCCCCAAGCAGATGCTCTGCTGCCTAAAATCAGAGCAAACCCTGCAGCGGGGCAGGGTTTCTCTTCCCTGTGACTATTGCAATGGTGATCGTGGAGGAGGAGCCCGTTTTTGCATGCCTGTGCTGTAACACGGCCTGTGTTAATTATCTGCGCTGTGCTAACAACACAAGCACTAATCAGCGCATTGAAAACCATGCCACCGACCCAGAAAACCCCCAGCCTCTGGATTAAATCTTTAACTCAACCCTAATCCTCATCGGACGAGAAAGCTGCAGCGAGAGGTCCACGCGTCCTGGGCGTTTTTGCTGTGGATGCACTGCGCTGATGAATAAATAACTGGTGAGTGCTTTGCTGTTAGCTGGGGGAGGTGATGGAGGGTGACGGGTGTCACCCTGGGGTCTGTCCCTGCCTGCACAGCTGGCAGAGTGGGGCTGGGGTCCAAGGGAGCGGGGATGTGGAGCCTGGCCTCTGTGCTCAGAGCTGCTGCAACTTTCTCTTGAGCATCCTTTATTGCTTTTTTTAATTTCGAGGTGTGAGGGTATCTCTGATCAGATCTGTCCAGACAAGGCAGTGCTTTCCTTCAGCTTCCCTCATCTTCGTCATTGCCCATGATTGCTGAATCCTTCCAGCCAGATTATATCGCGCGTGTGGGTGCTCAGGCCTCGCGTATGTCCATGGGGCCTCCATGCCGGCCAGGGTTTTCGGCTGGTGCTCTTGCAGACAACTTGCTTTATCCTCATTGTGCCTTGGGACTTCTCCCCTCTTCTTCACCTCCTCCTCCTCTTCCTCCTCGTTGTGTTCATCTGACCCCCAGGAGGCTTCAGACTCTGTCCTGGGGCTCCCCTCGGAGCCTCGTGTGAGAAGATGGGGGGCATGTCTGTCACCGGCACCGGGTAATGCCTCTCACAGCTCCACCCTCCTGTTTTTTTTGGCTCAGAGCGATAACTTTTCTACTGCAGCTTCAGAGGAGGGTTTTGAGCGTTTCTGCCCAGACAGCTGCTGGATCAGCGGGGCTGCAGATCGGTGGGCTTAGCACGTCGGAGACGGGGACTGCACTGTCAGCAATGCCTGATGTTAATCAGCAGCTCTGCTGAACCGTGAGATGGCCCAGCCAGGCACTGCCTCTGATGTTAAACACAGCAGTGTAACCAGGTGAGCCCTGCCCATGCCTCGTGTGATCGTCTGACGGCTGCCTGCAACACACAGGCAGCTGCCACGTGTCTGTGCCTGGTGGTTATTGGCACCTTGGGGCAGGATGGGGACGTGGGGAGGGCAAATAGCAGTGCCTCGCTGGGTTAATCCCTTCTGGGGTTCTGGCCCCTGGTATCGCAAGGGTTGTGTTTGCCTCTTGCCTGGGCTGATGCACTGACATGCTTCTCTCCGGCTCCTTCCTCCACCATCTGTCAAAGGAGAAGACACTGAAATGGCAGCACTGCTATCCCATGGATTTACCCAAGAAGACGTTATGGCACCGGCAGACGAGTGGGATACAGAGGTGCTGCCGCCAGACGAGCTGCTAACAGCAACCACTGCTCCTGCAGCACCTCTCGTACAGCAGAGCGGTTTGCAAAGGCGTCGTGTGAGGCTGAAACTGAGGTACAAACTGAAGCAGCTTCCTCCAGATCCCAGGGACAGAGCTGCCCATAGGCAACGCCAGCTGCTCGGTGCTACTGCAGCCGCCTGCCATGTGGTTAGGGACAGATGCTCTTCCAGCCTGGAGTTCGCTCCATTGGGCAGATAAGAAAAGAACAAGCCAGCGAGAGCCTCATTAAATCTCTCTTTGTGAGAGCCATTTGCAGGACAAAGCTCTCTGAGCGTACCAGAGCCAGGATCAGGCCTCTAGGTGCGCTAAAAGTGGAGAGCGGCCGCTCTTGTGGTGTTGGTTCCTCTGCTTTGCAGACTCCTGTGAGGGTCCCCATGCTGCTGTGGTGGTTTTCGGTGATTTGGGCAAGCGAAGAGGAAGGAAGAAGCTGCAGCAGCCACCTCAAGGTACCTCCCCGAGGGGGAAGAGCTGATGCCGGGAGTTTCCCAGGGAGGTGATTATTCGCACACGTGGCAGTGGAGAGGCCCCGCTGCTTGCCGGGTGGGTAAGAGCATCAAAAGGAAAAGCCGAAGACATGAGCCTTGATGAAGGAGAGCAGTGAAACCCTGCAAGGGCATGATTCTGGGCCGGCCTGTCTGCAGCAGGAGGTCCTAGCACAAAGTCTCAGCTCCCCGTGCATCTTCTGTACTGGTCCCGGCACGTCCTTGGCATGCTGTGGTGCCTGGACAAACCTTCTGGCACAGCCAGCGGAGGCTGCCATGGGCTGCCTGCCGAGGTTTGAGCTGGAAGGGGGCAGTACTGCTGGCACGCTGAAGCATCCAGCAAATGCCTTAATTGTTTTTCCACTGGAGAGAGATGCTTTGGAAACCAAACCCTGCATCTTTCCTGGGCCACAGCTTCCGGCTGGCATCGCTTTGGTCCATAACCCGTGGGCAGCGTTGGCTTATTCTGCTTCTCAGAGCCACGATGAAAATTTCCTTTTACCGTACCGAGTAAGCGATGCTTATGGATTCAGTAGCCTACATAAAGGCTGCATGGGTATGGGATTAGAGCCTGTTAACAGAGCCGGGCTGGCGGATTTGCCACTGTTTCACACTAATCCTCTCTTTTTTTGCATGGGGTGGATTACACGTCCGTAATGGCACTTGCTGCAGGCAGAGTCTGGCTGTCGTGCCAGCGCTGGCCCCGGACTGCCTCTGTTGCTTTGCCTCAGGGTGAGGTCCTCTTTGATGAGCTACACCCTGGGCAAGGTGTGTTTGGTTGGTTAAGCAGTGCTGAGCCTGCCTCATGGTGGGCAACAATTTATGGCATTTAGGCAGATGGCCCAAAATAACACGATAAGGTAATAAAGCTCCCAGAGGCACAACCATGAGACCAGATCTGACTCCCACCCAAGTGTAGACGTCTCCATCTTGGACATCTCTGTTTGACTCTTAGGGAATCCACAGTCCCCAGAGAGGAACAGGCACTGCTGGGGCGTAAGGTGCCACCTGGAACAGGACCATCAGTGGTTTTGGGAGCGCCTAGGGTGAGCGTTGGGTGTCTTGCTGAGATGCTGACATTGGCAGCGTACAATGCATGCTGCAGGTTACCAAGAGGTGGGCTGGAGCCTGCTCTGCTCTGGTGTCTTCCCACTCCCTGTTGGGGCACTAATAAGCTTTTCCATGTCCGTGCGTTTCTCTAGCACCTATTTTGCCTGGATGTAAAGCTCCTTCCAGTGTAACACTTAGAAGTATGGAAAGAAAAGCGATAGGGAGTGGGGTGATTTTCAGCATTGAACTCACACCTTCTGTCCTCACAGGTTTTTATGCAGTGCCACCTTATTTTTTTGTGGTCTCGTGACCTGGCAAGGCTCAGTCCAGCACGTTCTTTCAGGCTCTCCTCTTGCCACCAGCCCTGCCCCAGGGAGAAGCAGCTCTTGGTGCGCCTGCATCCTCCTGCTTCAGGCAGCCGGGATGCTCGTGAGCTGGCTGAGGGTCACTCCAGGGATTTGGGACAGATTTACTGTTATTTAAGCAGTCTGTGTTGATCTGGATGTTTCCCTGCGCTGCTGCTTCTGGTGATGTCCAGCCAGCCTGGCCTTGGGCCACTAGCATGGCTGTGGGTACCATCGCTGTTGCGGCAGATGACTACACTCAAAACCATGTCTCGTTGTGATCCGACTGTTTGTGTGAGATGATTTGGGATTCAGGCCGGCTCCATCCTTGTCTTTTCCCTTTTGCTTTCTGCTCAGAGTATTTCAGCGGGGGGATGGAGGGAAGAGAAATTACCCTCTCGCAGGGCAAACGCTCTGCATATCTCACCGCTCTGAATCCGAACAGCTCATTTTTATGCTATGCCATGCACCTGGAGCGCTGACATGGTGTGAATGTGTTCAGAGCTAAAAAGAGGATCGGAAATCGCCCTTCCCTTGGGGGACTATTTTGCAGTAAGCAGCAGCACAGATGTGTCCCAGGGTTTTGATGACTCCAGGAAGGAAGGGAGCACTTATCTCTGAGGCACCAGACGCATGCAAAATGGCAAGGCGCTCTTTCCCCTGATGAATGAAGTGACGGCTCTTGCTGTATAATTCACCATTGAAAAAGAGATGATTGAACGCATCTGGCCGTTGCCTCCTCTCGTGTCACTCCTGGGCGATGAAGTGGTCCTTGTCCCATGCAGGCAAAGGAAGGGTCTGGTTGAGGAGCAGGAGATGTCACTCCCAGAACAGCAAGCACTTCGTTGGTAGGTTTTTTCCTCCCCAAAGGTTAGATTTGCAGGGCTGTTTCTCCGGGATGCTCAGGGCGGGTGGGACTGCAAGTTTGAGTGTGTTCCGTCAGCATCCATCAGCATTGCGTTGGAGGTGGTGAAATGCTCAGCCTTGCTAGGACTTCCCCAAGAGGTTGTCATCCCCCGTGGTTCAGACCTCGGGGCAGAAATCTGGCCCATCCCGATGCAATCATTTACACTCTTAAGCTAATTAACTTCGGCTCCGTGTTCTTTGTGTCTAAGATTGACTGTTTGCTCCTATTGAGGAATCAGGAGTGCTGCTGCTCTGCAGAGATGCCCACAGGCCTGTGACACCACCACCTTGGCAGGATGCAGCTGACCTCGGGTGATCGTTTTCAGCTGCATAAATAATCCACAGGCTGTTAACGACATTCCTGTTACCCTGCAACAAGCTGTGAAATCTGGTATATTTGCTGTGACAAATGTATGAAAGGTGCTAAATTTGCCCGTTGTGGCGGTGGCTGCAGACCACGGAGGTGGCGGCACTGTGTCTCGCCTCCTGCTCCCCAGCAGGGTCTTGATGGCACCTTGCCTCTTCCTCCATGGGAATTTGCAGGAGCCTCAGCGTTGCTTTTCCACAAAAGCACACTCTTTTGACCACTTCGGCTGTGCCTCTTTGCCTTTATGGTGATTTACAGCCCCACCATCCAATGCTGGATTAGGAGCTGCTACAACAACTTGTTTCAGCCATGGAGAGAAGCCACCTCCGTCCCTCCTGCCACCCAGCAAGTAACGCTGGGCTTGTCCAGGACCTTGTGCCCGTACTGCAGATGGATGGGGCTTGCTTTTATCTTTCGTTGCTGGTGATCTGCCAGAATTGCAAGACAGCAAGGGGCAAGCACTGGCTGGGACGTTCAGAGGTGATGAAGAAGCCCTGCCTCTTAGCCTCGCTGCTGCCTTCATTATTTTCAAACAAGCTTGTTTGTGGAGCAGGAGAGCATCTTGGCCACTGCTCTCCAACCCCGACTCCAAGCTGCAACGATGCCGAGAAATGCTCTGCTCTCTGGGCTGCAACGCTGGCGCTTGGACTTTGGGAATCTGTTCAGCTCTGTGGCAGATGCCGGGACACATTGTACCACCTCTTGTACCTCGCCGTCTCCTCTGTATGCGGGAAGGCATCCTCCTGCAGCTGTCAGAGGATTAAAACCAATCTCCTGGTGGGGTGTGGAGATGGGCACAGCATCCTCTGCTGGTCCCTCTCCTCCTGCTTGCTGGAGGGTTGGTCATGGCGAGACCTTTGAGGAGGGTAGCACAGGCAGTTGGTGCAGGCAGGGTAGAATGGGAGGGAGAAATCACCTTTTTCTCCAGGAGACACTGAAAGCAGCTGACTGCCCTCATGGTGGTCCCCATTGCATGATGTTAGTGGGTGGCTCCCCAAAACACTGCCATGCCCCATCCCTGCCTGGCTGGGCTGGGGGTAGTAACAGCCCCATTGTGCGGGACTAGAGCAAATGTCGCCGCCGCCCAAACCCCATGTGCCTCCAAGCGCTGCTAAAACGCCGCAGCTGTGTCGCGGTGGCGATGGCTCGGGAGGACGTGGGCGTATGGGGTGTGACGTGGTCTCACCCCATGCTGCAAGGAAGCTGTGGGGTGGGTAAGCTCTGCTGCTGGGGATATCTATATGAAGGCTGTATTCTTAGATACACTTAGCCTTGACACCCTGGCCGTATAGCTCACTGGAGAATTGCTTTTCTTTCGCTTTCATCCTGCAAACTGGTGGCTGCGCTCTCCCTTGCAGTGTGTTCATCAAGGAGCCTCTTGCCTGCTGACCTTTGCGAGGGCGGCCTGTGTCCCTGCGCCAGTGTAATGTGGATTTGTGGCTATGTCTTGCTTACAACCCAGATCAGGTTCAGCTGTAACTAAATTTAGCCACTGCTCCGTAAGGGTTTTATAAGTTGGATTTTGAGGTGTTGCTCCTGCTCAGCAACTGCAATTGTTTGCACCTTTGAATGGGGGGATTAATGAAATGAGTGATGACCTGGGATGATGGAGTTTTTGGCTGGGTTCGTGTCCCCTGCCCCCACCTTAATCTGCACCAGGACTGGCCCGAGGCAGCCGCTTGCATCCCTCCGGTGTCACTGGTGGGGGCCATCCCTTTGCCCCTCGGCACCTGTGGAGGGAGGATTGCTGTTGCTGAAAACGGCTGCCTATCCCAGGCGGTTTGCAAGATCTGTCGCTGTTGGGGGCGATGCGATATAACCCACCGATGGAGGTAGGAAGCGGTGATGCACATGAGCGGTGAAGCAGAAGATCCAGGCTCCCCCAGGGTGCTCCCAATCCCTGTTTGAGGGGGGAGCTTGGGGGGGGTGTGGGTGGCTCCCCAGCCCTTTGGCCCCTGGTTTCTCTCGAAACAGGAGGAGGCAGGGGGATGATGAGGGTGAGCAGCTTGTGGGTGCTTTCAGCCCAAATCCTGAGCGCTGGCTGAGCCGTTGCAGCAGGGTCAGTGGCACAGGAGGGGAGCGGAGCCTGGATTCATCCCAGTGCGGTGCAGAGCAGCGAGCCAAACCCATCTGAGGTCAGGACTCAGCAGAGTGGGGGCATGAAGGGATTTATCTCCTTCCCTGGGTCAGAGCTCGTCCTGGGACCTTGTTATGCTATCTCCTCCTGCAGCCAGTCCTCCTTGGCTGCCCCAGCAGGTCGAGGTGCTGCAGCATCGTTCTTGGTGCTGCTTTGAGCATGGCTGGAGCATGGACAGGGGTCCCAGAGCACCGCTGGTGTGGTTGGGGTAGTGACAGCAGGGCGAGCATCTCCCACCCTTCATCTCCTTCGAGGAAGGGACGCATTGAGCTGCACCTCTGCCTCTTCTGTTAGGGCCGGATGCTTCCCTGAGAAGAGACAAACTTGCAGGATTGGCGGTCCCCTGGGAGTCTCCCAGCTCTTGGTGCACTCCATGGGGCCCCGACAGCAAGGACGGACCACTGCGGTGCCAGTGCTGTGTCAGGGCTTCCTGGCGGCTGCATTTCAAAAAGCTTTTGCAGTTGCAGCGGCTGAGATTTAGGGCAATTCATGCAGAGATGGGAAGCTGCTCCCTGTTTTGCTTGCGCCCTGCACCAAAGCAGCATGGTGGCTGTTGGAAATCCGGCAGTTGCTGTGTCCCTGCAGCAGCAGCAATGCCTGAGCCTGCTGTGCTGCTCTGTGAAGAGTGGATTTGCAATCCTTGCTTGCAAACATCCAAGAAAACCAGTTGGAGGGCTGTGGGGAGATCCCTCTTTGCAATTACTAGCTTTCCCTTGTTGGGATGCCCGTGGTGCTGAGCAGATGCCTGCTAACGCTGCGTGATAGCTGACACTAAAGAGCCCAAGGGTTAAATCCTGCCCTGGGCTGTGCATGGGTGTCTGCCAGCTGCCCCTGCATTAATGGGAGCTTCACAGAGCACCCCAGGATCCCCAGCTACCCCCAAGCCTGTAGCTGGTGCAAGCTGGGTGCTGCCCTTTGGGGTGCAAGCAACAATGGGTGACAGCCTGACTTGTTTCACCCATTTGCAGAGGGAGCGATCAGAAAGTGGGGTGCTGGGTGCTGCGCCTGTGAAAGCCACATCCCAGGGACCGTAGAGCCTGACCAGTTTCGGAAAATCCTAGAGCAGGTATTTCGTGTGCCTTGTGCTGCTGGGAGCATGCTGGTGTCACCTGCAGGCCTGATCCTGGGCAACCGGCTGTGGGGTGTTGCAAATCCTGCGCTGGGGTTGCTGGTGGGAGGATCTGGGCTTTGAAGCAGCAGCTCTGGGCTTTCTCCTGCCGCCTGTCCCAGCTTCTGCTGTGGCTTTGTGTGGGGGGAGGCATGTGGAGAGCATCCCATCGTCATGCTGCCTCCTGCTCCGGCTGTTGTGCTCAGTGACCATCGCTCTTCCTTCTTCCCTTCCCCGCACGGCCACTCACTGCTCAGGATCTCACCATCATCCCCCAAACCCACACCTGGCAGGACATCCCCCTTCCCAATCCTGTCTCTCACTTGCCTTCGCTCCCCTCTCCTCCAGGACCATTTTCCTGGCCACATTTTCTTGCTCCACAGCAGCACCAAACAGCCCTGGGAGCTGGTGGTGCTCAGCCAGCTGGAAAAAGCATCTCATTGATGGACGTCACTGAGAGCGGTGGCGAAGCCGTCCCAGCCCAGAGCAGGGAACCCGGCTGACTGGTCCCGGAGGAGCCTCGTGAATGGTTTCCTTCCAGATTTGTTTCCCCTGAGAGCAGTGGGCTCGCCTTGCCTGTGTGTCCCCCTGTGCTGAGCAGCGGTGCTGCGCTGGTGTGCCGGCTCCGGTGTGTCCGTGGGCTCCTTCCTGCATCTCGGGGGGGATGGGGACAGCATGCCGTGAGCGATTTTGCTGGAAGAGGAAGGTGTGTCCAAGGGGAAGGTGCAGCTCTCTGGGCTTTTGCAGCTGTAAGCAGAAGTAAGTTGTGTCATGTCCTTTGGTGGAAGGCAGCAGCTAGTGGCATTTTAATTACTGCTGCTGACAGCTGGGGAGGACGCGGCCTCAGAGGATGTCGGATTGTGGCTGCGTTTGATGTTTCTTTGTCTTGGGGAAAGGTCAGTGTGGCTCCTCGCTCAAGCCAGGGCTGTGCAAGCAAACGCTGTAACACAACGGCTGCCAGTCTTGGTTTGTCGTCGGCAAAGGTGGGGATGGCCAAAACAGCGTCGGCTGAGGGGGTTTTGTTTGAGGCACCGAAGGGGATGGAGCTGACATATGGCTGAGACCTGGCTCCTTGTGGACCATGCAAGCAACCATGGGGGCTCAGGAAAACCAGACAGCCAAGCCCGAGATAAGGGCTGGGATTCATTTCCCTTTGATATCGATGTCCCTGGGCCAGATGCCCATGTCTGAGCTACTCACCCCCGGCTCTCTGCAGCCCCAGGGAGCTTGTGGGCTGGTGCTGCCCCTGCTCTGCGCTGGGGGTCTGGGGCGTGTTATGGCTTGGGAATGAGCTCTGTCGATAGAGACGGCAGTGGAAAAATACAACCTGAGCCCTGTTCAGTGTCAGTCTCACTTGTCCAGCGAGCATCCCTTTGAAACTCTGCACTGTCTGGCTGTAGAAGGTATAAAACCAAATTAATAACTTTAATTTTCTTGGCTGCTGCTGGCAGTTAGGGGGCCGGGCTTGGGGATCTTTCTTGCAGGATGTTCTCCTGTTAACCACCCTCGGCATCGCTTCCCTTCCAGTGAACAAATGTGACGCTTGCCTGGGTTGATATGGATGCTTCATGAGTGCGGTGGTTCGGATCAGACCATGGGCAGGGCGCTCGTGCCAGTGTCTGAATTACAGAGGAAGAGGCTGCAGAAAGGTGGCCTTGACAGTCTTTTGAAAACAGGGAATAAACCTTGTACGTACCCTAGCCGGCCCCTAAATCCACATGGATGCAAGTTGTGGGATGCTGGCAGGAACAAGCATTGTCTCGACCTGCTGTATGGAGGTACCGCTGCCTCCAGTGGGGTCTGGGGCCGTGCAAAGACCATCTTGGTCATCTTCCCCAAACTTCCCCATGCTCAGTGGAGAAAGTCTGCAACGCCGATGGCCACTTCTCCATCCCATGGATTTTTTTTTTTATATGGCTGTAAATGAAGCCTCTCAGTGCGGATTTCCCTTTGGGATACAGCGTGGATCCTCCACGAAGCTTGGCAGCCTTGGGATGGGAGGACCCGAGGTTCTGTCTGCTGTGATTTTTATTTAGGACATTGATTTCTGTTGACTGATCAAGCGATTTCTCCTCCACCTCCTGCGGCTCCCTGGTGATGTGCTGGAGGGCTGCCTTCACGTGGCTCCTCTGTAATTACCTCCTTTTCCCCTAATTTACCATTATACCTTACAAACTGTGTTTAACTGCAGCAGGATAGTTACAGGTGATCTCCTAGCACATCATTTTAAAACGCTCAACCCCCTGAGCCGGGGACAGCCGGCAATTTTCCTCCTCGGTGCCAGCGAGCTATGCCAAAATGGGTATTTCTGTGCCCACTGCGTGCGGGCTGCCTGTGAAGAGGGACCTTCAGAGCAGATAATGAGCTTTGCCGTGCTGGGAAGGTCACAGCCGCTATCTCATTACTTGCCCTTGTGGTTTCATCCTCTTATCGCAATGCATCAGCGTAATACAAGAAGCCAGCGTGCCAGCTCGGGGCATGAGTTAGTTTTAACTGGCAGGAGGCTTCAGCTTGAAGCTGGGTATGAAGGCATCAGGGCAGGGTCTGCCCATGGGCTTTGTGGCTGTAGGTGGCTGCCAACGGGACTTTTTGGTGTGGGGAGGGGAGCTGAGTTGCTTCCAGAAAACGAGGTGAAAACGTGGTGTGAAGCACCCTGAAAATCTGTGGTCTCGTCTCACATCTCCCAGTGCCCATCCGTGCAGCCCTGCGGCGTCTGTGGCTCATGTGAGGAAGAGCTGGGTGGTCCATGTCGGGCTGGGGGGGTGTAGGATGGGAGCACAATTAGGAATTTGGGGGGACAGGACCCTGACACCTCCTTGCCTGCAATCAGAGAAACGGCAAAGCAGGGGGACCTGCCACGTTGCTCCAAGCTTGCAGGAGCCACGTTGCCCCTTGTGGCACTGAGGATGTGCAAAAGGGCTCTGCTCCTCTCCCTTCCTGGGGGGATTTCCACCCGCTCTCCTGGCTAATGATACAGCCTTAATGCCTTTGCAACGTGGTGCTCTCGGGAATATTTATTGAGCTCAGGCACGTAGGTATCTCTGTCGGTGTGACAGCACCGCTGAGTTGCTTCCTAGAGTCAGCGATGGCCACAAATGGAAAGAGAGAGGCTGAGAAGCTGACGCCGTAGGAGAAACCCATGTTCAGAGCTTGCAAACGCTTCTCAGCTGAATTATTTCAGCCTAGCAAAACCACATGTGACTGCATCTCATTAGAGAGCCTTAGTGATGCTGAAGACTGATGTATGTTGGAGCTCGCCCTTGGGACACTTGCATATACCCGTCTGCACTGGAAAAAATAGCAGGTTTGCAAGAGCATGGTCTATGGGTTTAAATTCACCACGGCCAGTCTGATTCTCGGACCGATCCTGCCTGTGGACTGAGCTCTGTGCAGTGAGAGCAGGTGGGAGCAATCAGGGATGGAGATTACAAATGTAGGGCCAGGTACATGCTGCAGATCGTAGGAAGCAGGAGAGAGCAGAGGGGAATACAAAGCAAAACATCTTTTTAAATACGATGGGTTACAGTGATTTTTTTTTTTTTTTCCAAAGGACAGGCACAAACTCATGTTCATCCTTTGTTTATCTGATCCAAGTTTGGTTGCTGCCTCTTCCCCTGACCGGGGGGCTCCTCGAGGTGAGGCTGGGGATGGTCATGAGCTCCCAGAGGACGTGATAGTGTTCAGGATGTCACTGGAAGCACACCCACCCACCCCCTGCATTTTTCTTTATTATCCTGGGATATTCATTCTCTCTGCTTCGTGCTTCTTCACCTAAAATATGAAAACTTGATGCTTTGTGTCACTTTCCTGGTGATTTCATTTCTGATGTTATTAAAGGAAAAACTTCTTTCCCTGAATGAGACTCAAATCCTGCTCCTGTCCAAAGGAGAGGTTTGATGAAGAACTGATGAATCAGAGCTTTTCTTGGACAAATCCTGGTAAAATTAGGCCAGGTCATGGAAGCTGAAGCCCTGAGCCTGTTGCTTGACCAGGAGCTACCTTGATATTCAGGTGCCACCTGCAGCCCAAATTTAGAGTAACCTGCCAAGACCTGAATAAATCACATGTGAAATCCAAGTAGATGGAAACATAGAAAATAACCGAGTCCTGGGGATGGTTAGAAGTCTGTTAGATGTTCAAAACGCTCTGGGTTTAGTCCTTTTGAATAGTTTTGAGTTTTTCAGGTCAGCTATTATCTAAAGAGGACCTCCCTTGGTATGGCAATGAGTTGGAACTAGCCAAAGCACAAGCACAGTTAATCTGCCTGCAAGTTGCCAGCCTGCCTCCAAACTCCTGTAGAATTTCCATTAAAATCATATTTTCCTACTTTTAAACGTAAGAAGAAGTTTAGTGCGTCCCAACTCGCAGAGATTTAGGGGAGGGAGGAGGAGGTGCAGCCCTGCCTCTGTGCTCAGCTTCAAGTGGGGTTGATTGCAAAGGAAGTGGCAAAGATGAGGGGACTTGGTATTTTAGTCTAATATGAAAAATAACCTAAAAATAGAGCTCTGAGGGCTGGCTGTCTCTTGTCAGACAATAGAAAGGCAGCTTGCGGGAGCTGGCAGTGTCCTGTCCCCGAGCGGACGTCCTGCACTTGGAAACTTCCCGCTGAGCTTCCGGCACACCCTGGGATGGGCGATGCCTGCAATCGCGGCGATGCTGAGGCGGGCTCGGGGGGCTGCAGCGGCGGATAATTCCACCAAGGGGTTCTCCTGTCAGCCTAGGTCGCAGTGTCCCAGCTGTCCCCTGCCTGGTGGCACAGGACAGGGATGCTGTGCATTCTGCAAGGCATCGCTTAGTGCATGCTGTGAGCCCTCCTTCCCTTGTGCGCAGCGTGTCTGCGTGTGTCCCTGTGGCTGGTGGGTCCCGAGGGCCCATCATGGAGAGGAGAGGGCTTTTGGCCATGGTGAATGTGTTATGGGGGCCAGGCCAGGCCCTTTGCTCTCTGCTGGGCTGTGCGGCTCTGGGGAGGAGCTGGGCATCCTCCCTCTCTGCCTCCTTGGAGCAAAGGGCTCGCCAGCTCCCAGCTTGGGCATCGTCTCCTGTCTGTGGCTGTCACTCTGGGGATCATTGTCCTGTCCAGCTTCTCCTCATCTGCAGGACTGGGGATGGCGGTGGCTGCTCGAGATCTCGGGGCATCTGCAAACGGCTGGACTTGGCTGAGGTTTGTGTGAGCCCAGCCTGGGCTCTTGGGGACTGGCGATGGGGCCAGGGACAGGAACAGGCTGCAGGGCTGGGGCATGGTGAGCCAGGCTGCTGCAGGAGATGGGGCATCATGAAGGCTTCGCAGACTCAGGGTAGTTGTCCATGTTGCAGCCATCTCCTCGGACGTGATTCAGGTTTGGATGGTTAGACTTGAACTGATTTTAGCCCTGTGGATATGGGGCATTGTGCAAACCTCTGGGGTCCTGGGACAGGAGGAGGGCGGGTGGTTGGGAGTCAGCTCTGGAGTCACCATGTGCCAGCACCAGTTCCATGACGAGCTCCTGGGCTGCAAGGGCTGTGCCAGGTGCTGACGTGTCCCTTCCTCCCCTCCAGGCTTGCCGCGATTTCCTGGACTTAGCCGAAACTCACAGCCGAAAATGGCAGCGGGCGCTGCAGTATGAGCGGGAGCAGAGGATCCGGCTGGAGGAGACCATCGAGCAGTTAGCCAAGCAGCACAACAGCTTGGAGCGAGCCTGCCGCGGAGCCCCCGGCCTGTCCTCCAGCAGCACCGGCATCACCAGCACCGCCAAGGGTGAGCGCCAGCGGGCTGGGCCGCGGGGCTGGGGCTGGGTGCTGTTACAGGGGCAGAGCGCTGTGGGAAGCTCCGGATGGATGGGGGCTTTCTCTTCGATTGCTCCCAGCAAGTCAGCAGGGATGGGAAGGATGCACAAGGTAATGCCCTGTATGCCTGTGATTTTTTTTTTAATGGATTCTGTTATGCCATAGTTGTCCCTAATTGTCCTGCTGCTACTTGCTTGGGGACTTGGATGTCCTCAAGATATGGAGGCAAGAGAGGGCTGTGTCCCCAGCTTGCTCGTGCTGTTTCAGAATATTTCAATAGCTTTAACCCTCACCGGTGGGCACATCTCTGGCTGCTGGAGGGCAGCCGTGGTGCTCAGAGGAAGCCCAGGGTCCTCTGGCGCTGCTGAGTTCCCAGCTGCGCAGGGTGGCGGTGGCACAGCCAGGGCTCATTTGCTGGTTGCAAGAATTACTGGGCAATAAAATCTAACAGCTTTACATATTCGTGCTGAATCATCTTCCCTGCAGGAGGCATGGGTTACAGCCTGGTAGCCAAAACCTGCAAATAGTGCCTTGTCTTATTTTTAAGGATATATAGACTCAAGGGAGAGAATAGCGGCTGTTGGGGGCAGTGATGGCAGTGCCAGGCGCTGCCCTCGTTTTTGTATGGCACCAAGAAAATGGCTCAGGTTGTGCCAGGGGAGGTTTAGAGCACTGGAACAGGCTGCCCAGGGAAGTGGTTGAGTCACCATCCCTGGAGGTATTTAAAAGACATGTAGATGTGGTGCTTAGGGATATGGTTTAGTGGTGGACTTGGCAGTGTTAGGTTAATGGTTGGATTCAATGATCTTAGGGATCTTTTCCAACCTCAATGATTCTGATTCTGTGGTGCAGCTGGGGAGGACAGGGGGGAAATTGCTGTAGGGACAGGCACAAGTCTGGCCCGACCTCATTGCAAGGGGTGACCCTGCTCCTTTGGAGGAACGTGGGAACGATGCAGGGAAGGAGGTTGCCAAACCCTGCCAGGAAGCCGAGCCAACTGCTGAGCCAGACAGGCCGCTGCGGCAAGGTGGCTGGAACCGAGGTGGCTGTTCTGGTCCCTCCACGTGGCCTCGGCAGCGCTGTGTTGGGCACCTGCAGCATCCCCCTTGCCAGAGCAGCAGTACTACCCAGAGGCCTCGAGAGAGGTGGTCAGCTCTGCCGTGTGCCCTGCACCGTTGTGGCTGCTCGACTGCTCGGCACAGCTGCTCGTGCAGTGGTTTTGTGGCAGAATGGGGAAGCCCGCGATGAGGCTGTGCTCAGGGAGCAGCGCAGCAAGGGCAGG
This sequence comes from Fregata magnificens, assembly GCA_013389945.1. Classification (NCBI taxonomy): domain Eukaryota; kingdom Metazoa; phylum Chordata; class Aves; order Suliformes; family Fregatidae; genus Fregata; species Fregata magnificens. The sequence goes on from WAAD01002597.1 coordinate 186,617, forward strand.
AGCAGGGAAGCTGCACCACATCTCAAAAGTCACCACAATTAACGTTTGCTCCTGGCTTTGTAGCAATCTCTCCCACCGCAGCAGGGAAGAGAAATGTTTAGAAGCACAGGGCTGGAAAACCCGACAGCTGGGAAGTCTCTCTGAGCATCACCTGAAACACTTGACTTTTTTTTCCCTGTTTTAATCCAAACGAATTCCCCGGCAGATGGGGCGGTGCTGGAGTGGCAGCCGTGTTAGACGTGGTTGGGCGTGTGAGTCACACGTGTGTGTCTGGCTCGGGCAGCCTGGTGGTGTTTTTGGAGGTGCTCCCGAGCATGGCAGGGAAGCCTTGTGTGCCCGGATTGGGGAGCCAGACACGTACTGCCAGGGCACATCCTTGCTTTTAGGAGCTGAAAATCGGTACGGCATCCTCTTATCGTGGAGTGGGATGGAGAGGAGTGGGACAAGCTGTAAAGGGAGCCAGCATTGGAGGGGACATGGCGGGAGGAGGGTGGGCTCTGGGGACAGACTCGTGCTTGACGGATTCAAGAGGGGACTGGCAACACCCAAACATCTCAAACCCTTTGCGCCAACAGGGAGTGTGCAGTCTGCCAAAGGAGAGGCCAGTGATGAAGATGAAGAGACAGAGTATTTTGATGCCATGGAGGATGCACCAGCTTTTATCACTGTAACCGCAGACCCCAAGCACCACAGGTACGAGCCCCCACCCCAGGGCCATGTGTTGCATGGTGCAATCTGGTGAAACCTGCTGCGAGTGCAGGAAGACCAGTGGAGAGACAGTTTGCCCGGCTTTGTGCTTGGGCTTGAGGGCGGTATCCTCTCTCGCAGAGGGTTATTCTGCGTGCACATCCCCCGGCAAACGGGCTGCCTCTGCTCAGGGCTCTGTACTGCACCCGTCTGCTCTTGCATTCCTGGAGCAAGTGAGGCTGAGGATGACCTCAGCTATAGCAAAGCAGACGAGGAAGGGCAGGCATCAAGCCTGTGCTGCGGTAGAGCTGAGTCATCTTCCCTAGCAGCTGATGTGAGCTCAAGGGGAGCCTGGATAGGGACTTGGAGGGAGATCCCTTGGAGCATTGAGCAGAAGCGGGGAGTACCTTGCCTTTATCTGCCTTGACCTGCTCTTATACCTCCCTGGGTGTCTGTCTGGGCTGGAGGCACCTGTGGTCTGAACCATGCTCATGCCGCGGGGCTCGCTGGCAAACGTAGAGGCTCTCAGCCCCCAGGCTGGGACACCCTGCGCTGAGCATCCCCTCCCCACGCCTGAGCACAGCCTCCGTTACCCTGTTGCCTTCCTGGCAGCACCCTGGGATGGTGCAGGGAGATGCTCTGGGTGATGGTGGCTGCGCTGCACCGACTCTGGCTCTTCTTTCCTCTTCTCTGCCCTTGCCTGTGTTTTCCAGTTGGTACTTTCTTCCCCACAGGCGTTCGGGCAGTAACCTGAGTGGGGCCAGCGAGGGCCACCCCGAGGACTGGAACCTGGAGGACAGTGTGAGTTGGCCAGGTGGAGCAAGAGGGATGGTCTTGGCGGGATGAAACCAGGGGAGAGGACAGGAGAGGAGGAGGATGTTGGAGGGACTTCCCATCCGGGTCCTTCCTGCGCCTCCAGGATGGAGCAGAGTTGGTTGCTCTGTGTGCCACGGTGGGGGGACAGATGTCAGCGGTCTTACAGCAGCACCCCAAACGCCCTCCTAAGGGAAGCAGGGAAGTGTCGGGGGGTATTTGCACCATTATTTCCCCAATGCCCTGGAGAATAGGCTTCTAGTGATGCTCCTCAGCACAAGTGCATGCAATGTCTCCTGAGCTGTGGTTGCTGCTCACGGGAGCGTTTGGGTCATCCTGGGTGAGTCCGCCTTAGCCCCATGTTTCTTCTGTTGCTTCTACAGGTCTTTGAAAGCTCAAATCAAAGCAGCTACAATGAGTCCACTTGCAAAGATCTCCTGCCGAAGAAAAGGAGACGGACTCGCATCCCCGACAAACCCAACTACAGCCTTAACCTCTGGAGCATCATGAAGAACTGCATTGGCAAAGAGCTCTCTAAGATCCCCATGCCCGTAAGTGAGCATGTCCCAGGTGCTGAGGGCTGGCGGAGAGCGTGATGCTGGTGTTGAGGGTTTAGTTTGGGCACGGCTCTTGGCTGTGCAAAGGATTTGGATTACAACTCTAGGTGGTCTTGCCGGGTGCTGTGGTAGCACAGCAGCCCTGAGCGGGACAGGAGCAACAGCTGCCAACCCCATCCTGGGCGACTGGCTTCTGCACCGGCAGAGCCCTCTGAAACGACCTCGCTCTTCTCCCCAGCCCCATGATGCAGTACTGATGTGTCCTTGCTGCTCAGCTCTGCTGACTCTAAGCCCTATGCTTTTCCCTGCAATTTATTTGCCCCTTGAAATCATCCGCCTGCTGCCAGAGAGCCAGCACAACCAGAAAGCTAAACCAGCCAGGCAGGAGGAAGTTGTCCTCAGTGGCACCGAGCTGTAGCACTAATTGCTTTGTGATAAATGGCTCTGATGTTGTGGCTGTTACATTAGGGACTATTTGAATGGGGTCAGCTCTTTCTTTGGACTGATCCCTTCTCCTGTGCTGGCTGCAGAGAGCCCTGGAGTGCCCATGCCGCTGGCAGCTTGCTAGCACGAGTGCCAAGGTGAGCTGGAGCAGAGGGGACATTGCCCAAGTGTCCTCTGCAAATCCAGCCAGTGCCAAGGCAGGGAGAGAACCAGGACACCTTGAATCCTTGAGGATTCATGTCTCACCCAGGGGCTAGAAGAAGAGGAGACCTTGTTCCTGATCACGCTTTCCTCAGTGTGCATCCTGGGGACGCGATGCTCAAAGAGCAGCCCCACTTGCACCGACAGCATGGCAGGGCCATGTGTCACCCTAGGGACCCAGGGTATCTTTATTTTCCTTGTAAAGAGCAGCCTTTTAGTGAAGGAGGTGCCATGGGGACAATTTACAGCACTGCTGTGTGCTTCTTGGGGCGAAGGCTTCCTGTGGATGGTCAGAGGAGAGGGTTTGCTGGCAGGGGTCTGTCTGGAGGAACCCCCCCAACATGGGCTGCCACAGAGGGTAAGTGGGATGTGCGTTTAATTCTTGCAGACAAATAACCCTGTGCCTCATATACCCAGATGAAATGCTGCCCACGCCAGAGCTACCTCAAAACCGCAGCCCTTTTTTTCAGAGCTAACCAGCCCTTTCCAGGCTGCCAGTTCTACAGCAGGTCTTCACCAGCCTGGTGAGCGGCATGGGTGGGACTGGGTGCCGTCATAAGGAATCCATTTCCCCAAAACCCATGAAGTCCTGGCAAGCTTGGGAAAGTTGTAAAACAGCTGGGGGTGACTGCGGTCTATTGTGGCACTGACTGGAGTGGAAGTAGCCCTGCAAAGTATGATATGTAGCCCTGGAGCTGTATTTGGGGTCCTTCCTTTGCTGGGTAAAGGAGAAGGAGCGTGTTACAGGGGCTTGGATGCTGAACTGATTGTGTTTTGTCTCCTCTTAAAGCAGTGCCTGATGCTTTCTGAGTGAGAGTGATGAGTTTGTCTCTTCCTTGTGCTATTTCCAGCCGAGATGTACAGCCCAGTGCTGTCCGTTAGCATTTCTGCAGTGGCATCAATATCAGATAAAGGCGTGATGGGTACAGAAATAAACTCAGGACGTGAAATACCAGCAGCTGCCGGTGCCTGGAGAGAGGCAATTTATACCTTCCCTATCAATTAAATCATTCTGGGAGCTGCTAAAGCTGAGTCCAAACCTGAGAGCAATATGTTCTGCTCGCATGGCAGACCCTGATGCTGGCTTGGGGGATGTAATTACTCCATCCCCCCCCTGGGGTGAGCAGATCTGGTTTCCCAGCACTGCTGTCTCTGTAAACTGTTCAACAGAGCTATGGGTTGTAAAGAAGGGGCTCAGCCCGGCATCAACCGCTCGCTGTCAGCTCCTCTCTCTGGATGTCTGTACAGATACATAGGCAGGGAGATGCTTTGCACCCTGCAAGCTCAGCCGCATGCAGCATTTCTTTGGGAACAAGCAGCCCGTGGTAGGGCATCAGGGGGCAATTTAATCTCCTTTGAACGGCCATTTAAATTCTCTCTTTGTAGTACGTGTGCTTGGAGCGCAGGAAAAGCCGGCAGCTCTGTGAATTGAGACGGAGCTGCCAAATGAGGGCTTTCAAGCTGCCATTGCGGTAAAGGGAGCAGAGGAGGAGGAGAAGGAAGCAGAGCAGCCGGCTTGGGGAGGGCTGTTTGGAAACGTGGTTAGTTATAGTACAAACCATTGGTGAGCCTGTTGTGCGCATCGAGCGATGGGAGTTTCTCCTTCCATGTGCTTCACCCGATTCTTGGCAAATTAGAAGCATTTCTGAGACGCCATCCTGTTCCCGGGTGACGTGATGGACTGAAAAACCTCTCCTTAATTTTTTCCTTTGAACGAGCAAACCTGCAGCATTGAAAAGGAAGAAAACAGCTTTAGGGATTTTGCGTTTAGGGTGGGTTCATCTTCCTTCCCCCTTTGCTTTGCTGTTGCTCGAGCGGTGCTGGTGGAGAGAATGCAGCTGCCAGTTTTGTTCTCGTGCTGCCTGCATCTCTCCTGAGAGTTATCTCAAGGCGGCTGTGATTTGCTTTTTTGTGGATGTGATGCTGCCCTTTCTACACAGCTCTTTCTTTCTCGGATGCTGTAAGATCCCTGCTACTTAAATCCCTGAGTGGAACGATCTGGGGTTTGTTTTCTTTAATGTGAAATAAGTAACTTGGCTTATAGAAGTGGTTCTCCCATCCTTCAACCAGCTGCTCCTTCTAAAACATATTTCTTTGTTCTGAACTGAAAATCAAAAGTGAATTTCACATGGGTTTGAGGCAGAAGACCTTCTGAGACAAAGTATCTTCATCTTCCTTTCAATTATTTTTATATTTCAATACTTTCCAGAACAAAAAATATTGTTAAAATCAACCGTTTGTTTTTTTTCCAGAGGTGTTTGCAGCCTGTCCAACCTGGCAATGTACAGCAAAGTTTTCTAATTGACAAAGCAATGACTTGGGGCTGGAAATACGACCTGTTCAGACTTTCCCAAGACAGAGCTTCCCCTCTGCTCTCTGCCTCATGGGGCATTGCTGCCGCCGCTGCCTGTAGCTCTCACACGCAGTTCAGGTGCTGTTGTGGGGCTGCAGTCCCAGGAGCAGGGAGACCCTGAAATGGGGCTTTTCAAGGTTTTCAGAGCAACTGGGCTGCAGCCCGGCATGGGGATGGCTTTGCCAGGAGGCGATGGAGGGGAGCCCAGGGAGCAGCACATCCCTGCCGCGCATTGCCTTCTGCTCATGGCTGGTGGGATGCTGCCTGGGAGGCAGGAGGGAGCTGGTCTCGCTGCTGAGGCTCATTTTGTGCGTCGCTGGTGCTCCATCACGGGAGCAAGGTGATACCTGGGACGGTATCTGATTAGCTCGCGGGGCTGCTAGCTCCCTGGTACACCTGTTCTCAGCGGGGAACTTCAAAGCCTTCATGCTCTTGTGGTATGGTTCAGGGAGCATGGCAGAGCATGCATTTCTTGCCTTTATTTAATGTTTGCGTGATGCTGCAGAGGCAGTGTGCAGGCAGCGTGCCTCGGCACATCCAGCCCTGCTCTGTGAGCTGCCCCGCAGGGCTGCTGCTTTGGTTCGGCAGTTTCCATCCGCCCTGGATCCCTGACTCTTGGGGTGCATCACACCGTGCTTGGAGAGCCAAATGTGTGGGATGCTGGTGGTTAGCAGGGCACTTGTGCTGGGGGAAAAAGGCAAAGGGTGAAGTGCCCGGCTTGGCATCTCTCTTGCTTTGCTAACCCTTACTTGTTCCCCTCCAGGTAAACTTCAATGAGCCGCTCTCCATGCTGCAGAGGCTGACGGAGGACCTGGAGTACCACGAGCTGCTGGACAAAGCAGTCAAGTGCGAGAGCTCCACGGAGCAGATGTGCTTCGTCGCTGCGTTTTCGGTGTCTTCATACTCAACAACTGTCCACCGCACTGCAAAGCCATTCAACCCGCTGCTGGGCGAAACCTATGAGCTCGACCGGCTGGAGGAGTTTGGCTTCCGTTCCCTGTGCGAGCAGGTGAGCCAGGGTCTGTGGAGGGGCTCTGCGTGTCTGCCCTGCTGCTCGTGTCCAGCCAAAGCAGCCCTGAAGGAGACCCGGCATCTCCTTGCACTGAGCCTTCCTCCTGGTCGAGGCAGCCAGCAAATTCCTGTTGGCATTGGCAGAAGCAGCAGCAGGCACGGCCCAAGCCATTTTTCAGAAGCAGGAAGACAGTGTGCCTGTCCCAGCGTTGTAGAGCAGGAGGTGGGGAAGAAGGGAAGGAGAAAGGTGCCCATCACCCTGCTGGGTCTCCTGGCATCGTGCCTGGGGCTGGGTGTGCTGTCACATCGCAACAGTTGAGCAGAAAGGGAGAAGCTCTCCTCACCCAAGCTCCCTCCTAGCCATGTCTGTGATGCCCGCGAGCTCTGGTGCAGTTCCTCCCTGTTTCAGGGTGTCTTTCGGCCAGGGTGTGTCTCACGGTCTCGTTTCTTTCTTGTTGGACTGAAAATTTTTAGTTTCAGAGCCTGGGGGCAACCCGAGAACCTCGACAGCCCCATACTCTAACCACAGAGCGCATCTGGCACGCATCAGTCAAACAGCAGGTCTTAATCAAAAACCTGGAGCACTTAATGAGTTGTGACCTATGAAGAAAATCAACTGTTTAATATTGAGCACACTCGGCTGGTCCGTCCTGAATTCCTGGGGATGGATTGGGGCCAATTATTACCCCTTGTAGGCCAGACATCATGTTGGTGGGAGCTCTGTATTCTTCAGGGCGTGGCTGTGCTGTCTCAGGGGGCAGAGCGACTCGTGTCTTTCAGTGTTCAGAAGCATCAAACAAAATCACAAACCTCTCTCACTCTACAGAGGCTGATGCAGGTCCAAGATCTGCAGAGCCTTTCAGCAGACTGTGCCCTTGACCCCTGTGGGCTTTTTGGGGGGGCATTGCATGGGAAAAGGGTCTTGCTGCTAATCTGGGCGTGCTGTGCTGTGGTACATGATGCTCACAGCAGATGTTGGACTTGCGGACGGGGCACGCTGGGAATACACAGTGAGGAGGCTCAGGCTCGCACCAGCATCCCTGTGTTCCCCTGACATGGTTTAGCTTGTCTCTGTCCCTCATCATCATCTTCTGCAAGTTATGGCCCTTTGTACCCAGCTTTGGAGCAGCTGCTGTAGCAGGTGCCAGCCACGCTCTGCCATCAGCTCCTCGCAGGACATGTAGGTGCGGACAAAACCCCTCCATGGTAATGGGTGCCCAAGCTTGGCAGACTCCTGTAAAGCTCTGGCCTGAGGCAGGATGGTACCTCTAGTCACATCCTGTCTTTCTTGGCTGCACTGCTCTGGGCAGTGATGTTGAACAGGCTCTGCGGGGTCTCCTGCAAATGTGGCTCCTTGCCCGTGACAAAAGGAAAGGTGCTTCTGTAGATAATCTCCAGGATTTGTGTCTCTGCTGTCTCTTCGCGCCATCCAAAGCTGTGTGCCCGATGTCAGCCAGCTTTGATTGTCCCCAGTGATGCCCATATGGTCTGTCCCAGCCTTGGGAGCTCGTGCCCTGGGCTGCAGCGAGCCAGGACGCTGCTGACCAGAGTGTCTGAGCTACAGCTGCTAATGTGCCTCCCCTTCCTCCTCTGCCCAGCACCTTCCCTGTTCCCGGGAGGCAACATCCCTCCAGGCATCCCCTGGCACTTTGTTGTGAACATCGCAGAGCTCAGATGCATCACAGCATCACACCTTCACCTCCCCTTGCCCGGCAATGATTCCCCCGTCCAGCTGCACAGCCAAACTCCCCAGCTGGCTTTAAGCCCAGCAGAGAGAAGCTAGGGGTCTGTTCTTCAGCACCTCCCTGGTGCCCCATTTCCCTGGGCTGTCACCCTGCTCAGCCTGGTGTTACAGGAAGCGGATGATTCCTTACCAGGATGCTCGATCCATCCCTTAGCCAGCCATGCCCCTCATCCTCCCGGGATATGGTCAGAACAACAGGTTGGGTTTATTACCCTCATTCGGGCTGCAGTGATGAAGGCCATCGCTGCCCATTGGGTACTGCCGGACATCCCTGACCACATCATTCCCACACCTTGCCATCCCTTTTCTCATTCCTTCACTCTCCTTTTCACCACCCTCCTTCCTCCATTCCTGTCCTCTCCCAAATAAATAGCCTGCCCTGAATTACTTTTTCCAGTTGGTCCTGGTTTTCCTACATCTGTACCCAAGATGCCTCCACATTAGCTGAGCCACAAGCCGGGCTGAACCCCTGGGTGCAGCCTTCCTGCCTGGTCCTTGAGTCCCTCCCTCGCTGGCACAGCACACGAGGTTCATCCAGAATTAGGTTTGTTGTAACTCGGAGCAAACGTGCTCTGTTGCAGCACTCTGGAGACTTCGGTCCATGAGCAGAGCCTCTAAATCTCCCTCCTGGAGCCATCTCAAAGGGCACATTGGGCAACAGCACGGCTTTGCGCCAGCACAGCGTTGGCAGTGCTTCTTGCCCTGGTGCCATGGTTGGTGCGGGCAGCGTGGGATGGACAGACGGATGCTGTTCCCACTGCTCTGAACTTTCCTTGGATGCTGCGTGTTGCTGCTCAGCCCGTCGAAGCGCTTAGCAAAGCGTTGATAATCTTGTGCCTGAAATCCAGTTATCCAAATAGGATTTTCTCCTGCTGGTGACAGTGGGATTTAATGGAGAGGTTTTTTGCTCTGCTCACATTTGTAATCCAGTAGCTCGGGGCGCTCAGCTTGTAATTACATATGTGCAAATAATCTCTGAACTTGGTGGCGTGGCTGTCGGGGCCTGGTGGTTGGCGGGATCCCGGTGATGGGTGATGTGTGCTGTGTCGGAGCGCCGCGGGTCGGCTGGGTGAGACCCCATGGAGGGCAGAGCCCTCTGGCTGGGATGTCCTGCTCCCACCTTGGTTTTGGACAGCTTTTCCAGTTCAGGGGAACGTGAGCACTGTCCTTTTACAAGTCATCCCTGGGGATGGAGGATGTCCTATGTGCTTTTCCAGCCCAGTGTGTCTGTAGGGGCAAAGCCGAAGTCTTGGCTGGGCAGGTCCATGTGTCTTGGACAGCTTGGGGACCTGTGTCCCCTGGGAGTTCTCAGGCAGAGTAGTGGGAGCTGCTGCTGGTAGGAGAGGTGCTGTTACACTGGGATTACTGGAGATCTGGGCTGGGTTTCGGCACATCCCTGTTTCTCAGCCAGGATCCCTGGAGAGCGAGGCCGTGTCCTGGGGTCACAGTACAGCATCATTTCACAGTGATAGTTGCTCAAGTTAAGTTTTTTACAGCTGATGCTTTGCTAATGAGCCTTAGAAAATTCTGGCAGGAGTTCAGTGCACCTCCACGTGCTGCCGGGGTGCCTCATGGGTGGTCACCCCAATGCCCAGGAGAAGACTGGGTGGTTCAGGTCAGTTCAGTGGAGCATCCTCAATGCCAAAGCTGGTGTGGAGCTATCACCTCTCCTAGGAGTCATGCTGCGATGGTCCGAGTGCTCACCAGGGCTTTCTGGTGCTGGTGGCCGTGACCTTACGGGCTGTTTCTCCTCTCCCCCAGGTGAGCCACCACCCCCCGGCAGCTGCCCATCACGTCTACTCTAAGCGAGGTTGGACATTGTGGCAGGAAATCACGATCGCCAGCAAGTTCAGGGGCAAATACCTCTCCATCATGCCACTGGGTAGGTGACTTATGCCGAGAGGATCGTGGCTTGCTTTTTTTCCTGCACTGCTCTTGCAGTACCCCAGAGGTTAAAGCAACGTGCTGGTCCCTTGGGCTCACGTAGGGCCCAGTGAATTCCACCCTGAGCAACGTAGGAGCACAGATTTGTGCTCCCAGTCACAGACAACCCTGCGATACTCGTCTGCCCTGGAAATGGAAATTATGCCAGCTGCAAAGGGAGACTGCTTTGCTTACTGCTAGCACCATAGTGGATGTGCTTTGGAAATATCCTGTTTGCCCATTAATTGGTTTCTCCTTAAATGATATTTAAATGTTAGCTTGCTGCCTGTTTTAACCCTCTCCCTGGCAGCCAGATGCAATAAGCTGCCTCTTTCCAAGGTTTTATTTGTCTTCTGCCTGTCCCTGGGGTGGGCAGCATGCCTAGGGCTGGTCCCAGAGCTGTGCTGGTGCTTGGCTGGTCTCATGACACTGAGAGTCAACCAGGCAGCACGTTTCTGACCTGCTTTTAAAATTAGTGCTTTGGCGGTGGGGGCAGGAGGAGGGCAGAGGGTCTTGCAGGTATTGCAGCTCCCTTACTGCAGCAGGCCACGGAGCGTGCAGCAAGGGGAGGGATGAATCCAGACCTAGCCCTGGCTGGGGGCTGATGATGGGAGATGCAGGTAGAGGGGCCAGGTCGGCTCCACGGATGAGCATGGTGCTGGGGTGTCGTTGTACTCCAGGGGAGCATGCCCGCAGCCCTGCCCGGCCGTCTGCCCTCGGTGAGCTCGGGGCTGCTCCTTTCTCTGCAGGCACCATCCACCTCGAGTTTCACTCCAGCGGGAATCACTATGTCTGGAGGAAAGTCACCTCCACTGTTCACAACATCATCGTGGGCAAGCTCTGGATTGACCAGGTTGGTGGCTATGGGTCCGAGGTGATGGGTCCTGCCTGGCCTCACCTGACTCTGGGGAAGGGCAGGGGGCTGGAAGGGCATTGCCCTCCTGGGGTGTATGCCAGCGCTGCCTGGTGTCCCCACCGTACTCCTACTGCAATAGGAAGGTGTGCTTCCCTGGCAGGGATAGGGGGGAGGCTTCTTGGAGCTCCTAATGGTTCTTCCCAAGGCCAGCAGCTCCGTGGGGCAGGGTGGTCATGCGTGTGATGGGTTTTACCCTGCACCTGGCGAGCTGTGGGGCTGGTGGGGGCAGCCGGTGCGGTGGCTGCAGCCAGAAGTGATGCTGCAGCTGGTGTTGATTTGTACCTGCACTACAACTAACGCCTGATTTGTCTCCTTGCAAAGTCTCTCACTCGCTGTGGTTCTGTGTCTTTCATCTAGTCTGGTGAAATAGAGATTGTTAACCATAAGTCAAAAGATAAATGCCAGCTGAAATTTACCCCCTACAGCTACTTCTCCAGAGACGTCCCCCGAAAGGTACGTATCCAGGTACCTCCCTGCTCCTTCTGGCAGCCTTGCGCGGGGTGACACCTGGCTCTTCCCTCTAAGCTGGGCTCACAGGGTCCCAGTACTGCAGCCGGGGTGAGCCCCAGCACGGGGCCAAGGAGCTGTGCTGGCACCTCTGACATGGGTCACCAGGGAGGGCTGGGAGGGGACCAGCCACGTCCAAGCAGAGCCTATGTTTCAGCTCTGTGTGCTGGAGCTGCGGCACTGAGACCTGGAAAGGATTTGATGGGCTGGAGATCCACCTGCACGGTCAGGATGGGCCCATGCTCCCCCTGGACGCTCCCCGAGGACATGCAGCGCCAGGTCCAGCTGCTCCTGTTGGGGCACCTGGAGGGTGTTCTGCCCCCCTGCATCTCTCCCTGTCCTCTGGGCACTTCAGAACGCCACCGGAGCCATCTCTTTCTGTCAGGTGACAGGGGTGGTGAGTGATGCTGATGGTAAAGCCCACTACGTCATGTCGGGCACGTGGGATGAAAAGATGGAATGCTCCAAGATAGTGCAGAGCAGCCATGGCAGCACTGGCATGGAGGGCAAACAGAAAACCGTCTACCAGACGCTGTCTCCAAAGGTCCTGTGGAAGAAGTACCCCCTGCCGTGAGTCCCCTCCTCGGCGTGGGGTGCTGTGCTTGGGGCTGCAACAGCTGGATGGGGATTAATGGTGTCGCCCTGAGCCCTGCGGGATGGAGGGGGCTCGTGTGCCCAGCCCTGAGGACACGGGAAGGGGACCAGGACTTGGGTGGCTGTGTGGCTTTTTCTGGGGTGTGAGCACACAGCAGGATGGGGGGAGCAGGTCCCTGCAAGGGGAGGGTGGCTTTGGGGGACCGTTGCAGGTAGGTTTTGGGCAGCCGGGTTTACTGGTTAGGTTTTTCAGGCTGCCAGCCACGGCAGGCAGATGTGTTAGCTGCTTTGCCTTGCTAGCGAGTCCCTGGCCATCTCGTCCCACCGGTCACTTTAGCCCTTCAGGGACCAACCCTCTCCTGACACTTGGGCACAGCGGGGCTGCTCTCAGACACCAAACCAGTCTCCAACCTTTGGTAGCATCAAGGGCCGATCCCTGCTTTGGAGATGCTCTGTTGGAATGGTCCCCGGTGGAAAGCGTCCTCCGCTTGGTGCCACCAGTTCTGCTGTTGGGGATCCAGCAGCTCTTGGGTGAAGCTGTTTCGTGTCTCAGCTGTGCAATACAGCACTTGGAGTTCGTAGGCTTGGCTTTTAGCTTCCCTGTGCAGAGCCAACGGAGGAGGGGTCTGCTCCCCTCCGAGACACCCATTGAGTGGGCATCTCCACTTGGAGGGTGGGAGGCAGGGCTCCCCGAAGGACCTCTACATGTCTGGTTTGGGGTAGCAGGAGCAGCATCAGTGGGGCTGGGCTGAGACGCAAGGGCTCGAAGGGGTGGGGAGCTCTGCTCGAGGTAGGTACCACCTCCGCTGTCCTGATCGGGGGTCTCTGGCTGCAGGGAGAACGCCGAGAACATGTATTTCTTCTCTGACCTGGCCCTCACCCTGAACGAGCCTGAGGAGCGAGTGGCGCCCACGGACAGCCGGCTGAGACCTGACCAGCGGCTGATGGAGAGCGGCCGCTGGGACGAGGCAAACGTGGAGAAGCAGCGGCTGGAGGAGAAGCAGAGAGCCGTGCGCCGGAGGCGAGAGGCCGAAGCCATGGAAGCCCTGGAGGAAGGTGAGATGCTTCGGGATGCCGGTGGGCAGGGACTGGCCGCCCCTGGCTGCAGGAGGGGTTGCGGCGAAGAAACCGTGCTGGGTTTGAGGGATGAAGAAGGGACCCTGCATCGATTCAGGCAGCTGGGGGAAGCACGGGATGTGCCAGGAAAAGTAGCCCTTACCCTCTCTTTCTCCCTGGACAGGCAAGGACTATGAAGGCTATATCCCGCTGTGGTTTGAGCGCAAGGTGGATGCCGTGACGGGGGAGCTAATCTGCATCTATAAGGGTGGCTACTGGGAGGCCAAGGACAAGCAGGACTGGAGTACGTGCCCCGACATCTTCTGAGCCGCTCCGCTTGCGCTGGGGTGGCGGGCCCCGGGCCTCAATTCACCGGGACAGACAGAGGGACAGTGAGGACACACTGGCAGCGTCCCGCCGGCAGTTGACAGTGCAAATACATACACAGAGTCAATACCTGCAGAAATTTGAAAAGAAAATCTAAACAGGGATTCCAAACCTATTTTTTTACTCACTAATAAATAGCATCCTTTTTTTTTTTTTAACGATGGCTTTTTCAGTGACTAATTAGGAACGAGGACACGTGAATCTGGTTCGTTTTTAGCCTAGCATATTTATTGCTATCTGGAGTTGCTGCCTCTATCTTTTAACGCCTTGGCTTTATCGGCTGAGACGTCGACTTCCAAAGATGCTCGCAGTGTGGGGATGCCGTGCATTTGTGTGAGCTCTTTTCTTTGACATTTTTTTTTTTTCCCCCCCATTTGTGTGTGGACTTTATGGAATTATTTTTTTTTTAAAAAATCTGCTCCTGGTTCAGGTTCCTTCAAAGATGGATACAAACAACTCTGCGTCCTGCTCAGAAAACTGTCTCCAAGGGCTGTGGCGCTTGATCCTGGAGGCTCTTGGTGGTTCCCATAGTGCCCAGTCATCCCAGTAACACCAATTAGGATATTTCAGCTGGTGACTTTTTTTTTTGGCCCCCCCCCCCTTTTTTTTTAAAGAAGTGTTTGAGCAGATTCCCCGCAGTCTGCCATGTTTAGTCAAGGCTTAGGGCTGTCTTTAACATGATGCTTTGTGAGAATGATTTGAGTGAGGTTTGGTTTGGTTTTCCTGCAACCGCATCCGAAGGTCGGGAATGCCCAGCAGACACAGAGTGAACAGGTCTGTAGACCAGTGATGCTCCGGGGTCTGCGTACCAGCTCTCTCCCGCTCCATCTCGCTGCAGCCCAGGGGCTGGCAGGAGCCTGGACCTTGGTACTGGGTTTGCAGGCAGTGTCTCCCTGCTGAGCTCTGCCCGAGGCCGGGTGGGAGGGGAGGGAAGAGATGCCATGGTGCCGCTGGGACAGAGCCTCCCTGGGACGCAGCCTTGGTCCTGGGTCTCCCATCCCTGTGTCTTCCCCATTAAGCCAGACAGGTCTGGTCTGCAGTCCCCTGGCACGGGGGGTCACAGGCTGAGCCTGGAGGGCACCCGCAGCCCGGTGCCCAGCTCCGTTCTTCTCCTGCCTCATGGCCAGTCTCTCCCAGGAGCAGTTTTAGGTCACCACTAAAGCAGCCGGAGCACAGGGCCGGGGGAGCCCCATGTCCCCCACTCACCCCTCCTGCATGCCATCACCTTGCTGCAGCCCTGGGCCTGCCGGGAGGAGCGCAGCAAGCCCTGCCGATGATCGGTGAGGACCAGGAGCGAGTGGTGCTTGGCTACACAGGCAGGTACTGCCAGTCTCCAGCACCAAAGGGGAGGATGGGAGTGGCAGGACCCCAAAGATGGGATCTGCTGGGCCAGAGAGTATCAGGGAGACCTGGACACCCACGTTTGCCCCCTTGGATTTCATTTTTGATGTCGTCTTCTCCGGGTCTTCATCATATCATACTGAGTGCTGCCTCCCAGGGGGTCAGAGGCCATCCCTAGCCAGACTGTCACATCCACATTGGAAGATAATTAGCAATAATGAACTTTGAGGCAATGGTAACTGGAATACCCAGGCTGCACATGGGACACTTATGCAATCAGATTCCTCAACCATCAGTCTCCTCCTGGTCGGCTTCTCTTCCAGCACCTCCATACCTGTTATCTACAGCAAACCTACGTGTACAGTATATATAGACCTTGTACGGCGTAACAGTAGTGAGTGGCTATTGGAGTGGCAACACCCACTGATTTCAATGTACCCTTTAATCCTATTTATTTGCTTCTAATTTATATATNTAGATGAAAAATAACAAAGACAGAATTGTCTGTCTGAGTTTTTGTAGCACGAGTACGATTTCCCTAGGCTTGTCCCGGAGGTAGGGTGTAGGGGTGATGGTGACTGAGTAATTCCCAAAGTAGAGAAGCAACATTTTGCTCCAAAGCCGGATGCGATCACATTCAAAAGGCATTACAAAGATACTCCCTTCTAGAAACGATGCATTTGGGGTTTGAAGAGCAGTGCTCGGTATCCTTCACACTCAGGAGTGTGATGCTGCAAACCCGGCTCTCTGGGTGTTACAGCAGCCAGTGTGGCATCTTCGCTCCTTCCAGACCCTTCCTGGAGGTTTGCCTGTGGCTTGGTAAAGCCGGTGCAGCTCTTAAATGATCCAAACTTCTGCATTTGCTGTGGGATGCAGTCTGCGGAGAGCTGCCAGGTGTCCCGGGCCCAGGGTGTGCAGATCTCCTTCGGGCTTTCAGCTGTCTGGGCGAGCGGAGGATGCTCTGCACTAAACCTTCATGCTGCTGGTTTGGTTGGTGACGGCCACCAAATTTGCCCGGGGGAGTTTTGTTCCACTCGAGACCTGAAGCGGTTTTGTAAAATGGGCTAGAAATTGAGCTCTTCAAAATGCCTTATTTTCCTTGTTTGCTTTGTCAATGCAAGTGTTACCCGAGAGCTTGGAGAGGTGAGAAACTCCTGCACAGGTTGTCTCTAAACCGGGATCCGAGCATTCCTGCAGCGGAGGAGAGTGGGGAGTGAGATGTTGCTCAGTAAGTGCTGGCACCAAGGGTCCTGCTGGGCTCTGGGACCCCGAGAGGTCCTCTCTGATGTACCCCCCATCACTGCGTCTGTCTAGAAATCACCATCACGGACCCTGCACAGCTTAGCGGAGCTCAGGGCAGTGTGAGGAGCACCCCCAAAACAGAAATCCCCCATTTTTTAGGCTAATTTTAAAAAGTGCTGTATCTTCCAGAGATCATCTAGCAGCAACACGTAATCAGAGCACCATCTCCTGGTCTTTCTGTTCCCCCCCGGAAGAGGATTTTAATGTCATTCCACTGTAAATGCTGTTGAATGTATTTCTTTTTGAACAATATATTGTGAGTGATCCCTCTTCTACACAGTAATAAAACTTGGATTCGGGAGTTTTAAAAGCTGCAGCAGTGCTGAGGTTGTCACTCGCTCCTCAAGGCTGCAGGTGGGGGTCCCGGAGGAGCCCCAAGGTGGGTCAGCTCTGGGCATGCACGGGGGCCTGGGCATGTGGTGGATGGCAGGTGAGGTGGCCCAGAGGAGAAGGAGACCTGGGAGAGGAGATGAGGAGATGGCCTAGGGAAGGTCGTCCGAAGGAGGAGGTTGCCCAGGGGAGGAAGACTATGGGAGGTGGCCCAGAGGACAAGGAGGTCCAGGGCAGGGGTTGTTCAGGGAAGGAGGAGGGTCATGGGGGAGGTTGCGCAGAGGAGGAGATGGTCCAGGGAAGGTGGCTCATGGGGGGAGGAGGGCCAGGGGAGGAGACGGCCCAGCAGAGATTCTCCAAGGCAGGAGATGTCCAAGGGAAGCTTGCCCAGGGGAGGAGGTCCAGGATAGCAGGAACATGAGAGGTAGCCCAGGGGTAGGTACCCATGGAAAGAGGTTCTCCGGGAGGGAGAGCTCAGAGAAGGAAGACCGGGGAGGGAGGAGATCATCCAGGGAGGAGATGTCCCAGTGGAGGTTGGCCAAGGGAGAAGGTGGTTGCCCAGGGGAGGAGGTCCAGGGAAGGAGGGACAGGAGAGGTGGCCCAGGGGAAGGTGCCCAGGGAAGGAGTTTCTCTGGGGATGGTGGGAAGGAGATGGCCCAGGGGACGTTGTCGGGGGCAGGAGGTGGCCAAGAGTAGATGGCCCAGGAGAGGAGGCCCAGGGGAGCTGGAGGAGGCTCCTGGCAGGGGCTGTGGAGGGGGTAGGGGAAGCCCGAGGCAGGCTGAGACTGGTCGGCTGCTGCGGCGTTGCTGGGCGACAGGCACACACAGTACTGCCTGTCCTGCCTGCGGTCCTGCCCGCCGTCCTGCCTGCCCCAGCCCAGCTCTGCCAGGTGAGCACGGGTCGGGGCTGGGGTGGGGGACCCCAGCACTGGGACCTGCTCGGCCCATGCCGGCAGCCTGCCCGGCGGCAGGGAGGAGCCTCCCTGCCTGCGCTGGGTGCAGGCAGCGGGGCAGCGGGCGCACAGCACCGGGGCTGGGGGCCTGGCAGCTCCCGGGTGCAGCAAGTGTGCCGGTGTCATGACTGTAATGAAAGGCAAACCTCCGTGCCCCGCAGCGCTTGCAAATCCACCCATCACCCCTGCAGTGTGGCCCTCAGCCCGGCACTGTGGTGCCGGGAGGTGGGTTCTTGGCATGTTCACTCTGAAGCCTAATGAGTTCACAGGGCCTTCTACGGCATGTTACCCTCACCTTGCCTTGTGTTGCAGGACCAGGCGGCAGACATGGAGATGGAGGAGGCTGGCTTCAAAGGCCAGAAACATAGTAAGGCTCGTGCTGGTGCCCGGTGCTGCACCCAGGGCACGGGGGTGCCTGGCTCTCCCCCAGTCCTGGACCAACATGCCTTTGTTCCTGTGCTGCCGGGGATGGGCTTGTCCCAGCCACTCCATAGCGGACCAATTTGCCTGTCCCCACAGGAGTGTTGTACCCCACCCAACACGGGAGATTTTGTACCCCCCCCCCAGGGCTTTAAGACCTGCTGCTCTGTCCTGACCAGCAGCTCCTCTTTCCTCCGCTCTGCAGACCTGGACCCAGGGAAGCAGCCGGGGTTTACAGGATCGTGGGCAAGGGGACACTGGGACCGAAGGCTGGACCCTGCTGGTGCCCGGCTCAGCCAGGTGTGGGGCACGGGAGGGGTGTCACAGCATGGGGCTGAGATGTGGGGGTGCAGTGGGACCACCCAGGGGACAATGAAGCACCGACACCGGGGTGCTCCTGCCCTGTCCCACCCCCCGGTGCACTAAAGTTGCGTGAACACGGTCGCCGGTGGTGCCCTATGCCCGCTCTTCCCTCCGCAGCGGCATGACGTGGGTGCGCAGGACGCTGGCAGCAGCGGAGTCGGTGACATCTCTCCCAACACTTTCCTTGATGGCTCCTGGATGGCTGGTGAGTGGGAACAGGGCACTTTGGTGGTTTCTCAGCTCTGCTTTGCCCCCCAAGCCCAGCACGCCCAAATCCTTCTGCAGAGCGATGCCTTGCTGGGGACTAACAGATGCTCTGATACCCAGGCAGAGGATTTTGCAGCTACCGCTATTTAAATAAAACAACAGCGCACCACAGAGACCAAAATAGCAAGTGCTAGCAGAGCAAAATTTTGCCCTGGAAACCTGGGGCTGCAACGTGAATGTTGTCAGAGGAGCTTTTGCAAAGATGCAAAGGACAGTTTGGGGCCAGGACTCTCCCATCAGGCAGTGGCTTCCCATTTTTTGCGATGGAGGAGGTAACAGCATCCCACCCCGTGCCGCCTCTGCAAGCCTTTGCACTGCGCCCACTGCTGAGCTGCACTGCTGCCGTGGAGCCCGGGAGCATCCGTCAGGGTGAAAAATTACCCTGGTTTAGAAAAAACAAAAAAAGGATGATATAGTGGCTTTTGGTTTTGGAAGCAGTTGAGTTTGAGGATGTTGCTGGAGGGGGTGAGATGCCTTCAGTGTTTGTGCTTAGGCATGCACCAAATGCTCCCTGGTGAGAACAGGCATTGCCGGCACCTCCAAGCTGGTTCAGATGAGGCCAGATGGGATGGCTCCTTACCATCCCTGCCCAGGCGCAGGGGAGGCTCACGGCTCTCTGCTCTCCCACGCAGAGCTGGAAGGACACCGTGCCAGGTGTCCCCGGAGTGACGCCAGCTCTATCCCATGGGAGGAGCGCTGCTGGGGGCTGGCTCAGCTCCTTGGGTCCCAGCCCAGCCCAGGGGACTGGAGCGGCTCCAGCTCTATTTGCACGGAGGACTTCGCTGCCAGGTTTCGGGAAGGCATGGTAGACCCCCTGCCGTTCTCCGAGGAGGAGGAAGACAAGCTTGCTGGGGATGTCCCTACTGAGGGAGACGCTCCTGGGCAGGATGAGTCCTTGTTCCCCACAGGGAGAAGACTGGATGTCCAGCGACTGTTGGCAGTGGAGCCGGGCAGACGTCCCTTGCACGGCAGGTCTCCACCTCTGATGAGGAGGGAGAGCCTGGAGTCTCTGGGAGGAAGGATATCCAGACTGAGCCAGAGCGATGCTTTGGGGATGGCCTGGGGCGGTCCCCGGCCAGCCCCCTCCGCGCAGCCGGCCCTGGGCCAGGAGGGGTGTCCCCACCAGGGTCCAGGCTCCAGGGAAGACCTGTTGGCCGTTGCCTTGCGCAGTGAAGACCTGGCTGCTGGGTGTCCCGGGAGAGCCCCAGGCACCTCTGCTGGCAGGAGCAGGGCTGGGGCAAGGAAGGGCTCTCCTGATGGTGGTTTGCCAGGGGCCAGCAGTGCCGGGAGCAGGGGACATCCCGCCAGCAAGTCCCTGGGGCTGAGACAGCCGGAGCCATCAGCTCTCCAGGAACGGCGTGGAGGGGACGTCACCCTTGCTGTGAATGACATGGAGAAGGAAGGAGCAGGCAGCAGGCAGAGGAGAGCTCCCTGCCTGGCTCACTGTGAGTCTGGGCTGGCCCCGGGGAGCTGGGGCAATGTTGGAGGAGGACAGAGGACCAGAACCAAGCAGGGGGAAGGGGCATGGCTGGGCCAGGGACCTTCTCTTTGGGCAGGAGCAGCGAGCTGCGTGCAGGGTGCTGCGGCAGGGACCAGCCCCAGTTGCTCGTGGGGTTTGTCTGTGGTGTGCAGGCTCCCCCCCCTAAAATGCCATTTTTTCCCGCAGGTACCGACACAGCAGCGGGACTCCCTGGGCGATGCGGAACTGGGGCAGATGTGTCATCACGCCCAGGAGGAGCGGCTGAGTCCTGGTGGCAGTGTGGGAAGCAGAAAGCCATCCCGCCCCACAAGGTGCATCCCTGGGCTGGCCATGCCCTGCCGTGGGGCACAGTGGGGTGGGTGTTTCTGCTGCCAAAGGGACAGCCCCGGCTGTGGCAGGATGCGCTGGGTGCTCGGTGATAGGCGAGGGGATGGCTCCTGGCCCTGCTCTCTGCTGGGGTGTGGAGAGCAGAGGGGATGTGGCCGGGAGACCAGGCCTGGCCCTGGCCCTTGGGTCCCATGTGGTGGCCATGGAAAGGCATGGGAAAAGGAGCAAATGGGTTTGTAACGCCGCTCCTGGCTGCCAGCGTGCAGCGGGGCAGCCGGTGTCGCTGCGATGGTCCCTGCAGAGGAGCCAGGAGGGGATGCGAGCGCTGAGATCCGGTGCGAAGGGGACTCGGAGCAAAGGTGACAGAGCCAGGTACGCCGGGGGCTCCAGGGACGGATCCTGCACGGAGGCTGGAGGCTCAGGCGTGCCCACAGATGCCTGCCAGTCCCCCAGGAGCAGAAGATGGCACTGGAAGCCCAAGAGGGTCCTGGACCCCTGGATGCTGCGTGGGCATCCTGTGGGGTCTCAGCCTGCGGAGCCAGGGAGCGGTGCAGATGGGGATGTGGGTGACAGTGTCCCTGCCGCAGGGCTGGCCTGGCGCTGCTGGCGCACACCCAGGACGCCTGCCGTTGGGACCCGATGGACCTGGAGAGGATGGTGAGATGACCCTGAGATGGCCAGAGTGGGGGCTGGCCAGGCACAGCCATGGGTGGCAGGGACAAGCACGTGGTCCCGGGGTGTCCTTGGTGGGCTGGGGGACAGCAGGCTGCAGGGGGCTGTGCTGGCCACAGCCACCAGCTCTGCTTTGGGAGGGAAGAGCAGTGCTGCTCCTGTGCACGATGTGAGGGCCAGAGCTGGCTCCTGGAAGAGACAAAGACATGGGAGGTGGAAAAGAGGGGGATTTTCCAGTCTCGGCAGGAACAGAGAGCCCGTGTGGATTGCCAGGAGGGGCTGGAGAAGGAGAGAAGGAAAACTTCGGCTTTTCAAGAAGAGAAACTGGAACTACAGAAGGTCAGTGCCCTCCCGGCTTTCCTGTGGGGCCAGTATCACACCAGAGGGACCCTGGGAAGGAGCACATCACATCTCCTGTCAGAGGCTAAGCCCCTTATCCAGGCACGCACATGTCCCATGGGAAGTGTTCGGTGCTGCCCAAATTCCTAAAAAGCCAAACTAAATTTATCTGCAGGAAGGTTTTATTGAGGGGCTGGATCTTTTAAGAGAAGACTTTGTTGGGAAAAACCACTCTTAAGGCTGTACACAGACTGGGGTTATTGTTCTGCATGTCAGAAGGTCCCTGGAGAGTCCCAGCAGAGGCAGGGAGAGCTGGCATCTTGGGTGCAGGCAGGGGGAGCAGGCAGGGCTTGATGCCAGGGTGGTGATCCCCACGCTGACGACGCTTCCCCACCAAACCTCAGCTCTTGCTGGGGAGGGGGGGATCATCAAGCTCTGTGCCGGAGCAGGCTGAGGTGGTGCCACCCTGGCCAGGAGGGACTTGGGCATCCTGCATAGAGACTGCCCTTGGGAAGAGCCTTCCTGGACCTGGAGGGTGGGCATGGGCTGCCAAAAGGGGTGATGTGACCCCAGCTTCCCTTACAGAGGCTCCGGGAGCTTGAGCATCATACCCGCTCCCTCCTGCGGCAGAGGCAGGAAGCCCTGGACAAGCTCCATGTGCTGCTCCAGAAGCAGAAGGCAGATGCCCTTCGGCAGCTCCAGGAGGCCCTGGAGCAGGTTGGGGAAGGGAGAAGGGAATGGATGGGGTTACTGGATAACTCCAGCTCAGTGCCCTGGAGCCAAGTTAACACGGGGACTCCGCTGGGCAGGGGGCAGCCGCCAGGGCACAAAACGGCCGGTCACGTCCAGCCACAGCAAAACTGCCGGCTCCGCTCGGCTGGCCGGGGGCTGTGGCTCACGCAGGGAGGGGGAGCAGCGCTGGGGAGCACAGCAGCCCAGATGTGCTGCTCCCCCAAGGTCACCCAGGTGTTTTGCCCTGCCCACGAGAGGGGCTGTGCAGGGACAGTGGGGTCTGCTGGGTCTATTGGGCAGCAAGCTCAGCAGCTCGCCTCACAGGGGCTAGGTCTGTGCACTGAGCTGGGCATGCCCTGAGAGGGCAGAGGAGATGCCCTCCTGGTGCCTCCATGCTTGACCTGCTCATGCCAAGCCTCCCCTGCTCAGCTCTGGGTCTACAAGGTGGCTCCAGGTCTTTCCTAGAAGCTCTGACCTGGCTGCAAGGCCAACGGTTTTTATACAAGAGGCTGAGCGGATTTGGGGGACAGATCTGGGTGGTGCAGGTGCCGCTCTGATCCGTTTCTCTCCCGGCGGCTGCTCCCCCAGGAAAGGGCTGGCGGAAGCACCCGGCTGCGAGCGCGGCTGCGGTGGCTGGAGCACCTCCTGAGCCACCCATGCAGGCAGGCATCCCTGCGGGAGCTGGTGGTGCCAGGACAGGCTGGGCGCTCCCCAGCCACAGGGACCACCTCAGTGTGCCCATGCCGGCACAACCCGCTCCCTGACAATGCCACGGGGCAGGGCCCTTTGCCAGCTCTGGTCAGGTGAGTCCCATAACCGCAGGGTGCTTCACGCTTTGGCAGGAGGCTGCTTGCCAAGTGTGGGTGACATGGGCTCCTTGTGCCCCCCATCCCCGGGGCATCCTTTGCGGAGGAGCCACTCGATGCCTTTGGGCACGCTGGCTCTTCCTCTCTGCCCGTAGCCCATCTCCCCCAGCTCGTCTCTGCTGTCCCCCAGCCACGCGCTCCACATCCTGCGTGGCCTCCGAGAGCAAATCCAGCATCACCTCAGGGAGCTGCGGAAGGAGGAGGGAGCCCAGGGGCTCACCACCTGGAGGGAGAAGGTGATTGGAGCAAAGGGATGGGAAGGAGGATCTCATCCCGCACAGCCATGGAGCCAGGGTGGGCTTTGACCGATCGTGTCTGACCCAGAGAGCAGCCCTGGTTCCTCAGGCTGTGCCCTCTGCCTGTGCTGCACAGCCGGGGGCTCGGGGCTGGGGGCTTTTAACAACTCTCTTACCCATCCATCACCTTAGCTGGGGCACTGCTGGGCTTGTAGCTCCACAGAGAAACCCTGTAGTGGCCAAGGGCTTGGCGTTGGGCTGGGGACAGCAGCTGCCAGGCTCCAGCCCGTGGTCTCGCACCCTGTGCCTGTGTCAGGCAGCGCCTGCTCTTTGGAGCAGAGCAGCGAGGGAGCCAGGCAGGCTCTCCTCGACCAGCTGCAAAGCCCCCGGCCCCTCTCTGCAACTGTGAAGTAGATGGGATCCATGACAGGCATCAGCCCTTGGAGGAATCCAAATTCCTCGTCCTTGCAGCCCACATCTTGGAGCGCGGGGCAGTGGGATGTCTGCTAGAGAGCAGCCCCCCTCCAGCCATGCGTAAACCCCTTATGTGGGCTGCAGACGAGTGGGGCTGCCTGTGTTTCCGTCCATGTGCAGGAGCAAGAGCAGAGGCAGCAAGAGCAGCTTTGCATGGAGAAGGCAGCAGCTCTGGGAGCCCTGAAAGAGCAGCTGATCCAGGTGAATGCTTTAGGTCCTGCTCCAGATCTCCCCCTGGCCCTTGCAAAGCTGGGGTGGGGGGTTCAGGGACCTCTGGTGGCTGTTTTCAGGAGGGGCTGCTCTGGCTGGGGTTGCAGAGACCCATGGGGACCTCCAGCTCGCCCCCAGAGGCTGCATGGGCCAGCACTGTCCTGTGAAGTGTGCATCACGTCTCCTCAGATGACACGGAAAGCAGACACAGGCCCAGCCACATGGTGCAATTGCCCCGTGTGTCCTTGGCTGGTCTCTGATGCAGGCTCTGGGGACACCAGCCTCGAGGAGCCAGGGACATGCATGTGGGACCCTCCTGCCCCTTCCAAACCCAGGTTAACGCTTGCCTCTCTTGTGCACAGAGACGGAGCAAACATCTGCGCCCCTGTCCCACCTCCTCCCTGTCCATGAGCACCATGCCCAGCCTCCGACAGCGTGGCAGTGGGTCCCTGGGGCTCCTGCACCACCTCCAGCGCTGCGTGCAGGAGCTGCAGCTGGAGGAGACAGGCTGCACGGGCAGTCTGGGGAACCTGACTGCCCTGGGAGGAGAGCTGGGCCCCACATCAAGAGAGGAGGTATGGGGACAGCCTGGCACGAGGGACTCAACTTCTGCCACAGCCTCACCGAAGTAAGAGGTGCAGAGCTCCACCACAGAGCACGCCTGGTGGGAATAGCCCTGCAGCGGGGTTAGGACACCAGGGGTTTGTTTCTAACCTAGAGACCTTGGGCAGATCCCATCACCGTCATAAATCTGTGTGTCACAGGGTTAGAGATACCAGGATCGTTTGTTGAGGGCTGAGGGACCTGCTGGTGGGAGGGTCGTGGATGTCGTAGGGAGCTCTCTCCTGAGTTTGCATGGATGAGGCACAGGGTACCTACACTCTTCTTCCCACTCTCTGGCTTCTCCTCTGCTCTCCTCAGTCTCCCAGCTCCTACCCTGGGATGTAGCCATGGGGCACGTCTCACAGGCATGTTGGAGGTCGCTTTTCCCTTTCTGTTCCGCCGTGAGGACGCATGTTTTCATGGGTTCTGGCTCTTTCTCTGCTGTGGCAGAAGTTCCTGATGCCAGATCTTGCTGGTCCCCCATACCCTAGCGTGAATGGCAGGAACGAGCAGGGCTGCGGGAAGAGTTATCTCCTGTGACCAGGACTTCAGCTGTGGCATGGAGATGGTGAGAGATCCCTGGCTGCTCGATCTCCCTGTGCATGCCCAGAAGGACCAGTCATGAAGTTGCTGGATCTTCCCTTCGCAGGATGTTTTCCATGGACCTTCCCAAGTGGAAATTTCCCTTCAGGCCCCCCTGGCAGAGGTGGTGGCTGGGAACACGCAGTGCATGTATTAGGAGTGATCAGTATGGGTCCACAGAATCATAGAATCACTAAGGTTGGAAAAGACCTCTAAGATCATCAGGTCCAACCGTCAACCCAACACCACCATGTCCATTTCTGCACTTCTGCACTGGGCTGTTGTCCAGGTCCAACCAGGTGGACATGGGAGCCCTACAACATCTTTGCAGCTCTTTCCTTACATGCAATCAGGAGCTTGGTATGAGGGAGAGCGAGAAATGGGGTGGAGAGCTCCATGTCACAGGGGTGGCTGCAGACAGGGGCTGGGGATTATGCTTTGGGGCTGGGAAGAGATGGGGGAAGGAGATGAGGTGCGTGGGGGAGTCTGGGCTAGAAGGTGGCTTGCCTCTTCCCAGGTCCAGGTGGAGCCTGCGGCCAAGCTCATTGCAAGTGTTTTGCAATTAGGATGTGGCGTCAGAGCAGTAAATCCAGAACCCAGAAAAAGGGCACTGTTAATGCTGACAAGCCTTTACCATCGAGGTCAGTGAAGCTCTCCAAATTCCAAGTAGGTCAATGTTTTAGGTGGAAAAATGTCTTCAGATCCTGCGTGAAGCAGGGCTGCTTGGCAGAAGGGAAGGGGGCTCGGGAGATGTCTCATGCACTGAGTGCCTGGAAGAGCACCAGGCAGGGTGATTAGGAGCGCTGGAGCTCGAGGGACCGCCTGGGCGTTTGGTTTGGGTGTCTCCACCCAAGGTCCCGTGAGCAGCTGAGCGCTCTTAACAGCTCCATGTGACAAGCAAGGAGGAATTTTGCTCCACCTCCCTCCGCTGCCCTCTGCCCGTGGTCACAAGCACCAGAGCTGGAGTGCAGTGGGCAGGAGGAGCACGTGGTTGAGGACAGGAGATGTAGGGGGAGCTGAACCTCCCTCTTCGGCAGCGCTGAGCTATTAGGAGACTCTCTGCTTCTAGTATTAAATACAAGGTGCCATCGCCAGGATGCCATTGGAAGGGAAAACGTTCATCCCTCATCAAGCCCAGACTGGTACATGGATCTCGTCTGATACCCATGTGTATATTGAGGGACCAGTGGGTGCTGCGCGGCCGGAGTGATCCCTTTTGCACAGACCAGAGCCAGGATGCTCAGAGCAAATCTTGCAGCAATTTTAGTTTCTGGAAGGGAGAACATACGAGATGCTTGTCAAAATGAATTGCCTGTTTATGGTGTCTCCTAGCAGGACAAATTTTGTAGTCCCGGGCACCTGCGTGTCTGTTTGGAGAGAGCTTAAATGAGACAGAGGAAAGACAACACACTTGTTGAGAGTGTTGCTGCCCTTTCATGTCTGTGCACAGGCTTGGGAGCAGCAAGGTCCTCAGACACGTCTGGCCCTGCCAGATCCTGCATCAGCATCTCCCTTGTCATAGTGGGACCCGCTGTCCGGGGTGTCTTGCCGAAAGGACAGAGTGAGGACGGAGGGGAGGACAACAGGGAGCACGTGTGTGAGTGGGACAAGTAAATTCAGTGCAGGGACACTGTGCCTCTTCTCGGCAGCCTAGGGTTGCAGTGGTGGCAGGAATCCCCTACACCAGACCTCTGACAACGGAATGATGCTAATACTCAGGGGTTCTTGGCTTTATTTTTTACATGCCACACTCTGTAGTGGGGTCCCAGCCCAGGGATTCAACTTGGCTCACCCCCAAAAAAGATGTGGGGAGGCCTGGGAGCTGTTTGCCACTGGCTTCTTCATTGGGTCAGGATTTTGCCCTCTGAGAGTGAAGTTACCCCGGGCAGTAGAGCTGCCAGGAGGGCTCTGGGCACCCTCTTGCCTGTCCTTGGCACTGACTAGACCTTTGCTGTTGGGATTTAGCTCACTCACCTGGCAGAAACCTGCTCTTGCGGGCTTAGCGAGAGGACTCAGCCCAACTCAAGGTCAGGATACAACGATACAGGGATGCTCAAGATGATTTAGGAGATGGCTCCCCTGGAAAAGAAGAGGTCCTGCTCCTCTGCTGTCCCCTTCCTCTTCTTTCTGCCAGCTGCACACTCCTTGCCATAGTTATTT
Source organism: Fregata magnificens (assembly GCA_013389945.1). Taxonomy (NCBI): domain Eukaryota; kingdom Metazoa; phylum Chordata; class Aves; order Suliformes; family Fregatidae; genus Fregata; species Fregata magnificens. Next base: position 213,467 of record WAAD01002597.1, read on the forward strand.
GTCCACTCTGGGGGCAAATTCTGTTGGATGAGGGTATCGGAGAAAGCCGGCAAGCCCAATTTTTAGCTCTGTTAATAAGCTGGCTCTATGAAGTGTCTGAGCAAGTGCCAGGGACAGGGCAGGAGTGCAGAGGAAGGACAGGGATACCGCATGGAGATGCCAGTAGCCCTGCTGGGGCACTTGCATTTGGGGGAGCATTGGACTGTTTCAAGTGCTGTGTGGTTGTGATGGCTCTTGAAGCTGGCAAGTGCCCTCAGGCAAGCAGGATCCGGCCGCATGGCCAAGCTGGGAGCACTGACCCTGGGACAGCTGGAGGCAGAAAGGTGTAATGAAAAAAACAACGGGGAATTGTTTGGTTTAGATGCTTTCATTTAATTTTGAAAAGGAGAAACCTATTTCTCAGTCTCTACACATCTCATTGGAGAGAATGCTGTTTTTAATTTGCAGGAGAACGTCCAAGGAGGGTTTCTCCATGTGCAAGGGGGAAAATGAGAATTTCTTGCAGTACTTCATTACTACGCCTACTTCCAGGGGAAGGGAGGGGATGAGAATTGAAATGTCCGTATGCTTTCTTTCCAATTAAAATAAAAGTGGTTTTCATTATGTTTTTCTGCAATGTTGGATTAGGGAGGTTTCTGAAATTACTTACGATGCACAGCCATTCTCTTGCTGAAGTTATTGCATTATTTTTTTCCCTTTAAGTTTCATCAAGAGAACCGTGGTGCAGGTTACATTTTTTTCTGCAGAGCTTTTAATTAAAACCTGAATGCTTGCAAGGCTCCATGAACATCTTTGCAAACAGTGGGCTGAGCCTCCTGGTCATACGAATGATACTAGGAAAGGCACAGCTGATCCTTTAGCAGAAGACTGATGCGGAGATGGCTCCCAAATCTCTGAATGATTACGGCAACATTTTCATCACTGGGACTTTCACCTGTGGGGTTCCCTGTCTGAGCCTCAGTCCTTCTCGCTTCGTTATGTGCATGAAGGTTTTGATTCTGGAGGAGGCTGAAGACATAGTAAGGGGAAGATCAGCTGTGGTTAACTTCGCTTTAGTGAGGGACCTTCATAACAGAACTTCCCAGTTCTTCAACAATTCATGGAAACGTTGGGGTTTGTTTGTCGCCATCTGTTTCTCTAACAAGGGCTGGGAGGAGTTGGGGATGAAGGATAGAAATGGTGAAGGATGGCTAGGAGGCTTTGAGCTTGCATGGTAAAAATTGTTGGAAGCGGGGGTGTGAATTTGCCGGATGCTCAGGGGAGATTCAGATCTCTCATATTCTTCTGTTCCTCTCTTTGGAGGACCTGTTGGTGTAAAGAAACAGCTCTGGACGGTGGAGGTTCAAACATCCTTTGCTCACACTTTTTTATCTCTAAATTATCCCATGTCCAAAGTCAAGCTGCTGCTGTGTTTCATGCACAACAAAGTCTATTCCAGGTGCTGGAGCAGGGGCACTGTAATAGAAACAAGAAAAGCGTTTTGCATTCACCAGTTCCCCTTTGGCGGCCGAGGAATAGTGGAAATTATACAATGTTCCTCCACATATGGCTTAACTCCATCTTATTCCTAAATCCCTGCAATACGGTTTCTCAGCGTGGCCGTTGCGGTCCAGCTGCTGCTCAGAGGCGGATGCAGAACAATAGGAAAAGCGACGCATGCTGCAGGTTAGGATGAGGTCCTTCTCTCCCTGGAGCTGGCTCCTCTGCTCTCAGGCTGGGGCTAGAGGTTGCTGGCTGGGCTAGAGACGAACCCTCTTGGCCCTCCCACCCACTTTTATGTGGATTTATTTATAGACCAGTGAAGATGTTTGCTCAGCATATCGGGACTGCTCAGAAAGTGATATAAACCTGCACAGAAAGAGAAAAAAAAAAAATACAGAAGTGCTGTTCCTTCGCTGCTGTGTGCTGCAAAACAGGTCTTCAGGTGGAGGAACCTGCAACACCTTCCATTATCACAGGTGCTTTAGTCCCCAAGGACAGCACATTGCAGCGATGTTGCCTGGCTGGACTGCACCTCCTCCCTCCTCCCACCTTTTTTTTTGTTCCCCACTGCTCAGTGTAAGCTGAAGCATCTGTTTCTGTCTTTGCTTATTTTTCTTGTTGTTTTGCAGCTTGGGATGAAGCCATGCCTCTGCTTTCGCAGTGTCTCATGCAGTGACTCTGCATTTGCTCTTGTCAATCTGTTCCCACGTCTCCCACGATCTCCGCTGCAGAAACACCTGGATTCTTGTTTCGGCCCAGCTGGTGAAGGAGCAGTGTGGAAGATGGGGGGGGACGTCAGCAGGAAAATCACCCCAGAAACGTTTTGAGCTATGCCAAAAGCTTTGCTCACCAGTGACGGCTTCTGCAGCATCAGTGAATCTGCCCGGGGGAGAGACCCCAGCCATGCGGCTGTGTGAGATGAGCTTTGCCAGGGCTCAGCACTCACTGGTCACTGGAGGATGCTCTTGCAGAAGCCCTCCAAATGCCAGAAGAGGAGAAAAGCTTCAGCCACAGCCTGCGGCTCATCCAGCATCACCATGTTCACCAGGGAAAAAACCCCAAAGAGTTTTGGCTGGATCAGAGACAGCATCTGCAGGGCTGCAGTCAAACCAGTGTTTCTGAAGATATAAAAGAGAGAAGGTTCTCCAGAGAAGAACATTTCATGTTTATTAGTAAGAGAAGGACTTGGACTTCTACATTGTCGATTCAGTGTACAGAGATATTCTCTCTTGTAGCACAGGTTAAATGATTTTTTTTTTTTTTTTTTTTTGTTGGCTCTGCCTGCCTGCATGGAGTCTTCCAGACAAATTGAGATTTTCAAGGTTAGTCCTGAAGAATCAGGTGGGTCATGGCCTGGTGGGACTCATCTGATCGCTGGCTTTGGGGACCAGCTGCTCCATCAATGCAGCTTTTTCCTGTGGACGCGTAACGCAGAGAAAGTTTTAATGGGGTTTTCTTGGACACGTCTCCATGTATAATTTGTCCTATAGAGGGGCCTCTTTGTCCCTTTGGCTTTGGAGGTGGCCATGGGCTGAGGGGTGAGGTGGCTCTCGTTGGGATGCCTCAGACATGTTCTCCTTGATCTTCATCTTTCCTCTGGAGATGTTGCAGGTGATCATCACTGTGACATCCCTGTCTGCGTGGGTTTGCCAGGTGCTGTGGGGGCAAAGCAACCCAGATAGCTCCTCTTCTTTAAGCCAATGGTGACAAACCTCTTTTTTGCTTTTGGGGTCTGCATTGGGTGTGTAAACTAGGGCAGGAGGGTGCTGAGGGGTCAGGAGTAGCAGGGACGGGGACGAGGAGGGCTTACGGGCTGTGTGTGCCTGGAGGAGCAGGGATGGTGGTGCGGTGCACCTTGTTGGGGTGCGCGATCTGGGCGCAGGGCCCTGGGTGCTAGGTGCAGGGTGTCAGGTTCTGTGGTGCAGTGTCCCAAGGGCTGGGGTGCACTGTGTTGGGGTGCACAGTCCGGGTGCACAGTCTGAGGTGGTAGGGTGCAGGGTACCAGATGCTGGTGCCTGGGTGCAGGGTCCAGGTGCAGGGCCCCAGCTGCTGCGTGCAGAGGCTGAGTGCAAGGCTCTGGGTGCATGGTCCTGGGTGCAGAGACCTGGTGCAGGGTGCTGGGCCCATGTGCATGGTGCGGGGTGCTGGCTGCAATGTCCTGGGTGCAACGTCCTGGGCTGCTTGTGCATAGGGAACTACTTGTGCTGCAGAAGATGCAAGTACGACAGAGCTGAGCCTGGAGGAGCGGGCTGGGAGCAGCCTGCTGCGTTCCCCCAGCCCAGAAGAGGAAGGGCAGGAGCCAGCTGTGGCAGGGACATCTCCAGGTTTGGGTGCAAGGCTGGGGGAAAGTCTTGCAGACAGAGCACCGAGGCTTTGCTTTAGGTTAAACTAGTGTTACTTTAAGTTGACAGCGTCCAGATGTGACACCTGCCAGAGCTGCAGCAAGGAGCAAATGCTTTTCTGGCTACGGGTGCAGGACAGACGCTGCAGCCTTACCCCAATGGAGATGTCCTGAGCAGGACGGCTGCTCAGGTAGGTGTTTGGCGATGAGCCTCTTGGGCTGACACAAGTATTCTGCGTGAATTCACGACCTCCCTGCAGAACCAGGCAGCACCTTCCAACCTGTTATTAAGTGCAAATGCTGTTATTCTAGTTTAAATAGACAGGTGTCTATGGTTCAGCTCAAATGATGCTCACCTGGGAGCTTCCCAGTCTGGTCTCACTCCTGCTGAAATGTTTTCATTTGGTTGGAGGCTGCCTGTAGCTGTGATAACTTGCGATTATTTCACAGGAAAAAAATTGACAACTATGTGATCTAATTGAGGTCTCTTTGTTGTATTTGATTCTGAAGTGGGATGTCTGCTTTTAAATGGGAACTCAGCTGGGAGTACTCTTGTGACAGAGTTTTACATGAAGACTTAGCACTGAGTCCCATAGAAGTGTTGGGTTTTTGGGGTCAGTTTAATGCATGCCTGGGAGAAGCTTGTGGGGCAGTGGATGGAGCTAGAGTGTAGCACTTTTGTCTTTTGAAATATTCATACATTCACTCTTTTTTCCCATTTTGACCATTTTTTTTTGATGCTGGTGTGCAGGTGGGAACCTGCTCAGCACTGACACCTGCAGCTCCTTCTCTGGCTGGGTGAAGGCCAATGCTGTCTGCATTGCCTCTGCTGCCTTGTATGCTGCAGCAGGTCGTATTGCTTTGCTTTGGAGCCATCCAGAGGATTGTAGGGAGAAGATGCTTTGCTGTCAAAGACCAGGAAGAATAGCTGAGTATGGGAGCTGGTGTGTCACCACACAGGCAGCCCTGAAGCTGGGCTGTTCTGTTCATGCAATGCTGATAGCTCCCCATACCGATGTCTGCCTTGTTTTCATGGCTTGCAGAGGCAAACCCTGACCTAGAGCTTGAGAAACAGCCCAGTTGTTCCTGTTCAGCGTGCTGGGGGTGCTTGGTTTCTGTTTCATGCCCCTGTAACATTTGAGGATATTGTTGGCAGCTTCTCGGAGGAGGAGAGGAATGGGTTGGAAGATGTCAGAAGGAAGAGTCAGAGCATGGCTCAGCTCACGCTGCTCTTTGGTTTTGAAGGTTTTGTACCTCCCCTCCTATGTAGGAAAAATGTTTGCTCTGGGAATAAAGCTGGAAAGGTGCAGGTCACCTGTACAAATGCTGTTCAGTGCTGCCAGAGCTGGATGTAAACACAGCCCTTCTCATCTGTCTAGGCTCCCATTTCTCCTCCAGTAGAGCAGCTCCAGAGCTTCGCTGCCACTGTCTGGGATCCCACACAAATGGTCCCTTTCTCCTCCTTTTTCTTCTGCCAGATTTATCCGTTCTGCTCTGCAGAAGACTCCGTCTTCCCCCAAAAGACCCTGACATCTCTACACCCACCGGTGTCCACATGGTCATGCTCAAGGGGCTGGTGTGGAGCCTCCTCCAGCCACCTCCAGTGGCGAGTACGAGCGTGAGACTTGCAGAGACCCCACCGCAAGGCAAGCTCTGAGGGCACAGAGAGTATTTCACCTGGTTTCAGAGGTTCAGCTGGTTTTTCACCTTCAGCTGCAGGAGGATCTGGGCTCACAGAGGCTCTTTGGCCTCGGTATTGACGGTTGCATGGCTGACTCCAGCGCTCCCTGTGAAAGGGAAGCAGGTAAGCATTACCGCTGCTTTTAAAGTGTCTAAAGTGCTACACTTCTGTCCTCAAAACAGCTGGGTGCTCCTTGTCTTGTCTTCCATTTGCATGTCCAAGGTCCTTTGCATGTTCTTGTAAGGTCTGCATTTGCTCTTTGTTCCAGCCAGTCAGGGGATGAAATGGGGAATAGCAGCATCCTCCGCAGGAAGATCCCGAGATAACTCCTGAGCGTTATCTGTCCTCCAGACAGAAAGCAAAGGTCCTGGGAGGGTGGACCAGGCAGATCCTCAGGGCAAGGGGGACTCCTCCAGCAAGCCCCTCAACAGTGTTACTCACCAGAGCAGCGACTCGGTGAAGGTACAGGGGGTAACCTTGGCTGTGTGGGTGGGAAATGCCTTCTCTGCAGTTCAGTGGAGAAGCCCCACAACCGCAGGGGCTGGGGAGAGGAGGTGATGGAGAAAACGTTTGGTCCAACTTGTGTTTATTAACGCTCAGAGGAGTCTCACCCAGGAGAACTGGCAGGCATGAGGTTGTAGGAGACGTGTGTCTGGAAACATGCTCCCATAGCTATCATCGAGTGCAAAGCCAGGAAACCCTGCGATGTCCCAGTCCTGTATTCAACTCCTGTGCGACAGATTAAAAGTGCATGCCAGCTGAGTTGCAAAATGGCTTTAAAACTAAATGGTAAAAAAAGGAGTCTCTGAAATTTTGGGGAATAGTACTGTGCATTAGCGCTTTCCTGACTCATCTAAAAGGTGCTGGGGCTTGGCCAAGTCCTGCAGACCAGTGCCAGCGTTGCTGCCGATTAAGATTTGCTAAGCACAAGCAGGCTCGTGCGTTATTGCCTCCTAGACTGTAGAGGTGTAGGTGCTGCAGCTAAAGTCAGAGTGAGCGTGTTGCTATACAGCTAAAAGGCACAGCCCTTCTGCTGTGGATGTGGCTTTGGTGTATGTTTGTCTCCAGCATCATCACTAAATAACAGTGTTGCTCTCCAGCAATGTGGAGTTTACTCCACAGGAAAGAGATCATTTACAAAAGGGGGGAAAAAAATGTCCAAGTCGACACCTACTGATGTGCAGGGAAATGATGAATCTCCTTAAAATGCTCAGTAATTCTCTTTACTCCAACATTGCAGGTCACAGTCCACTCATTTGTTACCAGAGCTGTTCAGTCTGCAAGAGAGTGACTTATCACAGAGATTGAAGCGTGCTGAGGGTTGTCCTCTGCGCCTGTCGGGATATATTTTCACTGCAGAGATGTGCGCGTGAGATGATAGATCTGCAGCAGTCCTACACCTCTCCTGCCCCTGCACGGCATTTTCTTGCACAAAAAGAAGCAGTGGCTGCCATGCCGGGGCCAAGGCTGTGTTTGGAGGCAGCTTCGTGACAGCTTTTGCAAAGGGGATGCTGGGTTGAGATGGCTGATGGTCTTCCCATGCCCCATGGGCGGATAAAGTTCCTCCCTGTTTGCTGGAGCACACCATGGACATGTGATTTACAGCAGCAGGATGCACTCCCGTACCCTGGGGGAGTGCGAGGGTCCTGCACGGGACCTGTTAGGACATGACACAGCTTGACAGTAACCCTGAGGCTCTTTCCCTGGCTTTTGGTGAGAAGAAAAAATGCTGGGGAGACAGACAGGAAGGAACAAAGAGACATCTGTGCAGGAGAAGCTGCATGGTGTGCGGGGCATCCTAGGAGGGATGGACCGTGTGATTTCAAATTATTAAAAAACCACAACACTGAATGCTTCTGCCTTGACTTGTGCTTGGAAGGTCTATCAGGCGGTGCAGCTTCAGGATACCGATGCAACCTTGAAAGCATCTGGTGCAAAATGTGTCCATATTGAAGGAAATGCAAGAATCTGAAAGCAGATGTTATTTTTAATTTAGTATAACCAAAGTCCTGATGAAAGCTGGATGAAATACCTAGAGCCAACACTCTGTGCCAGAAATGATGAACTGTCATGTAGGGAAAAAAAGAAAAAAATGATGTGTTTATAAAGAATCTGGAAAGTTCTGATGGAGCAACATGTGACTCATAATGCTATAGAAAATGTCCTGCGTAACAAAATATTACGTGACAATGTCTGTCTGATAGTGTTTTGTGCACCTGTACCAAGGGACGGTCTGTGGAGGATTTCAGAGACCTCAGTCAAGGATTAAACAACATGAGTGCTGTGGGGCTGTGTGGTTGAAGCCGGGGATTCCAGCCCTATCGGAGCCTTCGCTGCATGGGCTTGGCTGGCATTTTCGATAACGTATTTTTAGTTAAAGGTTTCTGAAGCTGCCCCACGTTGAAAGCTGCTCGATGCAAAGAGCACGAATCGGGAAGGCACTTGCTGCCAGCACTGGCACTGAATTCTTATCGGGGTGTGAAGAGGTCTGGATTATGGGGAAGATGTAAGGAGGAGCTTTCAGAAATAAAGTGGTCCGGGTAACAAAAAGCCTTTTCTTCAGGAGGAGAAGTTGTTTAACAGAAATTGCTATAGAAAAGCTGCTAGGAATGAAAGCCCTCTATTCAAAAATCCCTGGGTGAAAGCTGCTCGTCACTCACTCCTGGCACCTGCCACACAATCGCATCAAATCCTCCTTTTCGTGGTATAATTCATTTTAATCAGGGTGGGGATTTGAACTGATAATTTCTTTTGTGCTCTTTATGTTGCCAGTCTTTTAATCGTGACCCAAGGCGGCGTCTGGGCTGCCTGTGAACCACCCAGGGCCGGTACCTGGTTTCCACATGCCCTCTGGTGAGCCAAAAATTTAAACCTTGCTGTCAGATGCAAAGAGTAATATATGAAAACACACACCACAAACATTCACCTCTGCATTATATGTAAAAAGGAAATAAAAGGACAAGGGAAAAGCCCTGTAGCACAAGAAGAACCCCAAGGAAACCTGGTTATTTGTAATCGGGGAAGCTAATTCCAGCAGTTGTCAGCTGTCACTATTTTTACCATGATAATGGTGACTGTGGGTGTGTGGATCCGGCTTTTCCCCTTGCCAGGGATGCTTGGGACTGCTCCTTATGTATGAGTCAACATTTCTCTATTTAAAAAAAACCCATTAAGCTTCCGGTCCTCATGGTGGCAGGGAAAACCTGAGCTAAGCGGAGCCTAGCAGGACTCCACATCTCAGCCATTTTTTTAAGGCATGCTTTTTTGGGTTTTTTTGCTTATAAAAATAGGAGGTTTAAAAAGAAAAGACTTCTGTATTTGCACATAGTAAAAATACCAGGTAGAGATGTGACCTCTTAAACCCTGTGCTCCTACTAGGATTTCTGGACCAGCTGTATCTTTCCCCCTGGTCGAGGGTTAGACATGTCAGACGATGGTTCAGTTCAGACAATGGTTCAGTTCAGACAATGGTTCAGTGCAGCTTAACTAGCCTGCTGCAGCAAGTGCCAGCAGCACGCTTCATCTTTTTGGCTTTTCTCTGCTTAAAAACCTGTCTGAGACAGGATAGCTCTTACTACTACAGACCTTGAACAGGTAGCAGCAATCCTATAGCTCTATTTACATGTACAGAACTTTCTGCTCAAATATATTGCTTCTGCTAACCGGGCTCCAGATCTTCCTTCATCTTTCCAGTGGTCTAACGATGCACTGGACTCCCCCCGTTATTCCTAACAGGGTAGATTTTGCAGAGATGCATGGATGTCTGCTGTAGGGCTCACGCTCTGCAAGGATGCACAGGATACAGTTAGTCCTCTTGTTTTCCCTACCATTCCCTCTCATTCAGGTTGCCGAGGAAGTAACTTACGGGGGTTATAAACGTTGCTCTAACATAGCCCATAGATGTTTATAATTTGCCTGGCTATTCTGACATCTTCAGTAATAATGTGGCCTTTGGGAAGACTGCAAATTGAAGTTCTCCCTCACAAACCTTTTCCCCCTCTAATAAACAGAGGCAGCAGAAAAGAAAAAAAATGCTCTATTTCTACAGACAAAAACTGTTAAGTATTTTTCAGTGTTATCATTACCTTGCAAGATTTTGCTATGTTGCCAGTGTGTGCTAGCCAAAGGCTAGATAACTGTGCATGTATGGGAGTGACTAAGTTAAAGGTTTTCATTCTTGTGTTTTCTTTAGGTTTTTGGAGTGTTTCTTTGCGGGACTGTGCTGAACTCTATCTCCCTCAGCAGCCAAGGTTACCATACTTAAAGGTGTGTTACCCCAGAAATCAGGGTCTCTAAATCACCAGCTGCCTGTGAAACTCCAGCTATTTTCACCTTAAAACTGCAGCTCACTCTTGGCCAAAAGAAGAAAATGGAGGAAAACAGTAAAGAAGGACTGTGCATGGTCCCCTCTGCCTGTCCGCATCAGTCTCAGCACTGAAATACACCTCCAGAGAGCTGAGATTAAAACCACAGAGATTCCCAGTCCCAAAGCCTCTGCTTCTGGGACTGGGAGTGAGGCACAGCATCCTAGAAACTCTTAAACTCCTGGAAATGGTGACGTACGACACGCAATTTGGAAGTAAATGCTGATTTAGACCTGAATACAATTTTGAAAAGGTATACAACAATAGCAGCCGGAGATGCTCAGTGATCTTGGTAGTAATAAAGGGCTATGGGTGGTACTGGGAGACTCTTATGCCACGCAAAGGACGTGTGGCCTGAAACACAGAAATGGTTGTCTCCATCCAGTATTATAATATAACATAACATAATTAATAAATATGGTATATTAATATATGCACTGATATAATAAAACATAATAATAGGATAACAGAATATATATCCAGCTCTGTGTAGGTCAGGGAAGCAGCTCTGACATATCTGGATGTTTGCAGAAGGGGGAGATTTCTGCCTGGCAGACCGGGGAGGTTGGCTGAGGGCCTTGGGACTGGCTATCTGCAAGTGTGAGGAATGTGGAGCATGCTTTGCCGAGGAAAAATGAAGGGACTATCCTAACCGAGATGGTGAAATGGGCACATTGAACCATGAAGGCTTGGGACCTTTGCTGGGAGCTCCCCAGTCCTAGTGCCTATGGTGGCCTTGAGCCTCCCAGGGGGTGAAGCTGAAGATGCTCCCTGCCTCGTGTTTGGATGAAATGAATTGAGGCCAGATTGATATTCAAAATTCGATATTTTCTACTGTTGTCAGAGCCACCCACCCACAGCAGCGCTGCTTAGCTGGAAGATGGCTTGCCTTCTTGTTGAGCGGTTTTGTATGTTTTTATGGAAAGCGCTCACCCATTAGAGATATTTACTTAGGGAGAGCGTCTCCTAATGCCTAGGGATTGCGGATACTCGTGGTTCACGGCTGATATATTTGCTTTGCGCTGATTAAATTCCCCCCTCTGAGAAATGCAGAGTAATTGGTGGCATCCTCGTTTCATGTGAGCAGTTCTCATCTTCTCTGAAAGGGAGACGGCAGTTGTGTCAGGATAATCACGCCCCAGCCACGTTAGAGACTTCTGCATAGTCGGTGGTGGTTGTCACCAGGAAAGCATCGTCCCCACCCTTCTGCAGGAACTGCAGGTGAGGGTAATTAGCTAGAAATATTGCACAGGTGTGTGGGAAATTACTCACCTGTAAGTGCCGGCATCCCTTGCAGGCTGTTATCCAGAGCTCTGTGCTTTCTCCTGGTGCTTAATAGACGCTGTTTGGATCTCCTTGTGTAGCTGTGGGCAGGTGTGTGTTAACACGCACGCAGCTGGGCCACGGGTACCATCGCTGAGTAGAAGCATTAAGGTTACCAGTCAAAGCACATGCTAAGAACAGCGTGGAGACCCCAGGGCGACATGGAAAGGACTTACTGCAAGCTAGAAAAAAAAGTGCTGTAAAGCCAGAGGGAGCTGAATAGGAACAGACTGCAAATATGAACAACCTGACCCAGGCAGCAAAGGGCTGAAGTCCTTCTCGGCCAAGTCTGGGGCTGGACCAGTACCACCGGCTGCCTGGAGGTGCTGGACCTGGCCAGTGTTGGTCTGAGGACTGGCCAAAGATGAAGGGTACAAGGCTTTGAGTGGGGTGGGCAAAGCCATTTGAAAGGCTGGACTTGAAGGCTGGATAGCCAGCGATGGGCACAAGTCTGACCTGTTGAGGATGGGGGCTCACAAGTGAACAAGCTGCTGTCATGGAGCAGTATTAATGCACCAGGGTCTCATCCAGCATCCCTCAGCAGAAGTTTTAGTCCCAGAGGGTCAGAGCATCCATGCAGACCGGCAAAGAGACTGGGAGGAAGGGGCTCGGCTCGGCTCGTCTGCAGTCACCTCCTAGGTTTCTGGACTGAGAAAAAGAGCGCAACAGGAGGACCAGCCACCCCAGGGAATGGAGGATAAGGGTGCTTAATTGTATATATCACATATATTTGCCTCCTGCTCATTAATTATCCTGATTCTTAAGCCATGCTGGTTAATCCGAGCCATTTGGGGCTGTGGTAAAGACTCCCATAATTTGTATGAATTACAGGTAGTGGCTAATTGAGGATATATTTACTTTATGCCGATACAGTCTGGTGCTCTTGCTGTTTCCAGGGGTGGCAGTTAATTTTAGTCACATTTGATTGTAGCAGTTTCCTGGGAAGTGCCAGGTAAGCAGGCAATTTCTGCTTATGATGAGAAATACCCATAGCTCCTAGTCAGCACTGACTAAATGAAAATGTACCTGCCTTATGTTAATTAACTAATTCCCACTATTCCTGGGCAATACTGGTTAATCAGCTGTATTCCTTTGATTATCATGACTAACTCCAGCCAATCAATAGGGAGTGTGGAGCATGGTGATTTTATGGATTTACATTTACCATCTGCTGATTGATTTCTATGATTCTGAGACAATATCAGCCTGTAAAAGACGTTTTTTTCCTCCTGGTGAGTTATCAGTGCCATACAATAATACAGTGTGCAGTAGTGCTTAACTAAAAGCATATTGGCTGTCTACTACCTAATTCCAATAATTTCTGTAGGATGCTACTTAATCAGCAGCATTTTTTGCCTATAGTATCTTCCGTTATTTCTAGGGGTTTTGTGACAATCTGGGTGAGCTGTAGCTGTTCACTTGTTTTAACACATTTAGTTACTAAACACCCCTGAAAATAGCAAGTAGCAAAGAGTATTTTGCTCACAGAGGGTAACTCTGGCGGGAGGGAGGGAGGCTCTGGTTTTGGTGGTGAAGAGGCTTAATTGTCTCATGACAAAAACTCCCACCAGACCTTGAGAAAGCGACACGGTCAACAGCTTGGTTTTTGTTTGTGTTTCTTTCCATTCCTCTGGCTGCCATGATCAGTTCCCACCATCTCGGAAGAGCGCTGCTTCATCAGGTACATATTTTGTTCTTAAAGCATAATTTGATCATTTGCATGGAATGGCTAGTATTGTTGTTAAGCAGGGCTAGGCTTGTCTTATGCTGATTAATTCTCTTAATTTCTAGGTAATTAGACTTACTAGATGTATTTTGTACTTATACCGAACAATTCCCATTATTATTTATGACTGGGGCACTGGTGGTCAATTGGCGGCGTATTTGTCTCAAGCTGCTTCGTTCCCATTCTCCACGGACGACGTCAGCTAATTGAAGGTGGTTCGTGCACATGGTGAGTAATTCCCCCCTTTCCCAGGGAAATGGGAGCTAATGATGGTTGATGAGGAGCAGATTTGTCATTGGCTGATTAATTCCCAGCATCCCTAGGAATTCCAGCCAATGCCTCTTAATATACCCATTCATAAGGACATGGTTGCGCTTGGAAAACGGTTTTGTTGTACGCTGGTTGACTGCCACCAAGGCAGGGCATGCTGGAGGGACCAGTGACTTTCTGCAAGGGTGAATTACTTTGAGGTGACTGCATGCAGTGGAAATATGTGTAATTTATGGTAATAAACGCCATCATCTCTATAGGGGGTCAGGATATCTGTTTTTACTCTGGATAAGGCACTCTCCTTATTCCTGGCAATTTTGAGCAATGAGAGTGATGATGAGCCTCGCTTACCTTGTAGTGGCAATTTCTCAGCTTTCTAATGAATTTCAGTAAAGACATTTTTTTTCCTAGGGTCATACCCCTTGTCCTAGTGCATTGTGGGTAGCAGTGGCTGAGCAGAGGCATCGGTGGGCTTTAACAAAGATTTCCCATCAGTTCTAGGTAATAGGGATTAACCAAAGGTGTTTTCCTAATAATTTCCACCATCCCTGAGGAAGTGACAGTAATTAACTGAACTCGTTTGATTTATGGCAATTAAATCTTGCTGGTCTTGGAGAACACCAGCCAACAAGAGCTTTTCTACTCATGTTGCTTATGTACCCCAATTCTTGCAGAAGTGTGGTCATACAGCAGTGAATGTTCTCATATATATATCAATTCCCACACCCTCTAGAAAGAGCTGGTTAATCTCAAGCAATTTTGCTGACCAGACTGCATTATCCCCAGGAAACTGGGAGTGATGATGGACAAACAGAGACATCCCTGTGCTGCTGTTGGCTGTTCCCCACGTCCCTGGAGAAAGCTGAAGAGCTGGAGATGGTTTCCTGGCAGAGCCCTGCCCAGCTGGTCCCTCAGGGATCTGGGAAAAGATGGATGTTCAGAGCTGTTTATTCTTTCTAGTGATTTCTTCCCCATTTTTCTGGAAAACATGGGGTTATCAGTAACCTTTGGTGATGGGCTGCAACTCCCATCCTTCCTAGGGAGCTATGGGAAGCTAAGGCTACTCAGATTTGCCTTATTAATTTAATTGTTGCAAATGCTATTTTTTTTTTAATAACTCCCAAGACATTTTGAGAAAAACAAACCACCCGTCCTGCCAGCCCCTTGAGAGGCACTTCCCAATGAGCAGCAAACCCTGCCCTTTCCTTGCCCGTTCCTATTGACAGGCGTCCTACTAAGAGACTGCCCAAAACGCTTGAAAGTCTTCTGCACGCCTGCCTGGAACATATTTTGCGTTTTCTCACGTGTCCTGATGACCTTCAGCAAGCAGAGGTTTAAAAATGAGCCTCTGGACAAGGGGACTCTCCATGCTGGGCATGGTCTTTCCTGCCCAGAGGCTTGCGCGAAGGGTGTGGGGCTGTTTATGGCTTTCCCCCCCAACAGGAATGTTGTTTCATCCCTTGTGAAAAGAGGATAGAGGGGAAAAAAAGAAAAGAAAAACCACCGACCCAAGTGGGAGCAAAGAACAACTGTTGCCACTCGTGTGACATGAGAAACTGGATAGAAAATTAAAGAAAAAAAGAAAAGAAAAATGAGAGGAAGCCACTGCCATGTTGTTCCACCAGAGGGATCACATGAAAAAAAAAAAAAAGATGAAAAATGACGGGAAATAAATGAGAAAAATGAGAAACAGTATTTGCCACCATTTTGTCCATCAGGGGAAAAATGATAAGAAATGAGATAAAGGCTGTGCTGCCCTTCTGTGCTTAAGGGACATGACACACAGGGAGCAGCAGTGCAGGGAAAATGCCCTGCTTTCTGACCCCAGTGGGAAGAAATGGGGAAAAATCCCTTCGCTTTGCCCCAAAGAAAAAGAGAAGCAAAAAAAGGGGAAAATCTGAAAAATGATAAAGAGAAGTCCACCATGCTTCATTAAGAAAAAGGAGAAAGTATGAAGGTGAGGAAGAAAATTAGAGAATTGATTAGAAAAACTATGGAAATGAGAAAAAAATACATTTCACGGAAGCTGATCTTTTGGTAAAAGACAAGAATATGGGTCAAAATAAGGAAAAGAAATAAGAATTTTTTTCATTAGGTATGAAAAAGCCCAAGTGAATCCAAGGGAAAAGAGATGACGAATAGAAGGAAAATATTAAACCCTTTTGATGAGAACAGGGAACTGTCAGTAGATGGAGAAGAAAGAGAGAAGTAAAAAGGTGCTGCCTGGCCTTCCTGGGGAGAAAGGAAAATGCAGACAAAACCCCCCATTTCCACACTAGTGGGTGAGGTAATGAAAGCTGCACGTGCCTCCCCTTCTCCTTGTGATACAAACCAGCAAAAAAAAGAAAAAGGAAAGAGGAAAAATAAAAGGAGGTTAGTGACAATTCAGCCCTCAGGGGGAAAAAATGACCGGAAAAATGGAAAAGAGAAAAAGAAGAAAATATAATTAAGAAAAAAATCACCCCTTGAGTAAACCCAATCCATTTCCCCTCAGATCAACCCTCAGACATGGGACCAGCTTCATGTGCCAACACCCCCAGTGCAAATCAGCTCAGGAACTTGGGACAAGGAAACTGAGGCACATAGAGCGATCCCATCACCACAAAAGAGCCCTGGAGCCTACACCCCTTCCAATGGGAGGACCGATCAGCCCATAAAAGAAGATGCGTAGGGCACTGGTTTAGGAAGGCAAAGGCCCCGGGACCTCCTACCCGCCTCCGTTTGTAGGCTCTCCTCCCCATGCCCAAGAAGGACAAGCACCTTTCACTCACAACCCCTCACTGCTTGGCTATTTATACTGCTAATTCTCTGATTTCTCTTAACCCTG
Source organism: Fregata magnificens (assembly GCA_013389945.1). Lineage (NCBI taxonomy): Eukaryota > Metazoa > Chordata > Aves > Suliformes > Fregatidae > Fregata > Fregata magnificens. Next base: position 229,481 of record WAAD01002597.1, read on the forward strand.
CTTGAAACTGGTTCACGTTTAATGGTTTCACGTCTGAAAGACTGTCAAACAGAAGGTTCTTGGCCATAAAAGCTCTTTAGGGCTCAAGAGAATGAGAATAATGGTTGCTATCAAATGAAGAGCCTTATCGCTTAATATTCCAATGCATTAACTGGTTTTCCCATTCTTTTAGAAACTTTAATAAAAACGTTTAAATGATTTTCAAGGGTTGTTTTTACGATAGGCGAAAGCCAGTAATAACGTGACACCCGACAGATTTCATGCTTGCAGCGCGAGAAGGACTTCTTTTACCCTGCTCTGCATCGCACTTCAAACTTGCCTTTACATTTTATGGAGCGCAAATGGCCCCTGAGTTTACAGATGAGAGCCTCTCTCCGCTCAGTAACTCCTGATTTGTGTAAGTGTTACTGCTAAGGAAATCTTGCACAACTCCTTGGGTGATAAAATCCTGCTCTTGCTGCGGCCCTGTGGCACTTCTGCAACCAAAACTCGCCCTGGTTGCTCCATAGGACCAGGGATGGGAAAAAGGGATCCTGCTCTCGTGCACTGCTGCTGCGCTCAGCAGATGCTTTCGCTCTTCCTGGAGAATTCCTGGAGATGCTTGCAGTACCACATGACAGTAAATTGTAGCTTCTGCCAAATCCTCTCTAAATTGTGGATAGTCAACAGAAGATAGAGCTGTGAAATGGCCACCATTCCGTGACATTATAGTCTGAGCGCGTTCATGGGTGTTTAACGGAGGGGCCCCGCTATAACGCTGCAGGGAAAAGCACTTTGTGCACTGCTGATTTGTAGCAGCTGCCAGGAGAAAACAGTTTATTTTCTTTTTTTAAAAAATCCAATTACCTGCAGGAGGTGCATATGCAGAGTTCTCGCTTTAATTAGAACTATGAAAAATATGGCAATCAGGCAAGCAGTAACAAAATCTCTGCGGTCACTGAACCCTGCACTGGAGCTCCAGTTGCAGCCACAGAGCCCAAAAGAAAGCCACAGACAGACAGTAAATCCCCAGGACAGTATCCTGTGGCCTTTTACTGCCTGTGACCATGCACGCAGGATCCATCTTGCCTAACATTAGTGGGTTAAAGCAAGCCTGGAGTTAAAACTGGGCATCCAGTCTCTTTGCAATTAGCGGATGTAGACCAGTTGCATCAGTCCTTGTGGGAAGGAACTCTTCTCACCCCAAAGGCTAGGTTAAGTGGAAGCTCTCCCTTTTAGATGATACCCATTAGAGATAAATCCCTCTCTGGTGAATGTTGCAGGCAAAATAAACCCGAACCACCTCTGCAGAGATGCTCTCACCCACTAGATGGCAAGTTTGCTCTGCACAATGCGAGGCCCGTGCTCAGCGCTGCTCATCTGCAGAGCGCTCAGAAAACTGCAAATGCATTACAAAAAGGCAGCAGGTCCTATTTACCTAGAGACTTAGAGGATTTTTCTCCTGCAAAAGCGACAGAATATAGAGCAGCATCAAGTCTATGAGCCAAAGTGGCATATCTAGGTGCAGCTGGGCTTTGTTTTAGACAGCTGCATCAGGCTGCAGGTTAGCAAGGAGGGACGTACCTCTTCCTTCTGGGACAACTGACTGTACAGTTCAATACGAAGCCATGGCTGAGTGCATCGTGAATCTACCAGCCTTTCTTTCCCTTAGAAGACTGCTGTTTCCAAAGCACTGCCTTTTGGGTTTATATCATCACGTCATGGTGGAGAGCGGACTGACCTCTGCAAGAGCATGAAGATGTAACACAGAGAAATGGCACCTGCCAGGGTTGAAATCCCACAGGACCCTTCCCACATGCCATCTATAAGATCCAAACCTTGGATCCAGCACCCAAAAGCCAACCTATGGTTTGAGCTTATATGTAGCCCCACAGAAGAGGGATAAAAACCAGTTACCCCTCTTCACTAACACTTGCCGTCTTTCCCCACACAGGTCTCTGCCCAGTTACAACATACACACCATTCACCACTTGCAAGCAGAGAAGCTTTGACCAACATCTCGAGTGGACTTGAGCAGAGCAGGACATCTGTCTCAAAGTGTATCCTCTTCCCCGGTGAAACTTCACACAGGTTTTACCCACACAGCCAAGGCAATGTGAAGAAAACATCTCTTCTATAAACCAGCAGATTTACATGTCCGACCTCACTGGAGCCAAGGGACTTTTAGTCAGAGCAGAACATGTTCCTCTCCTTCACATTCATCTTGTCTCTTCCTTGGCACCCTGCCCTCTTTGACCGCTCCTGCCTGGACGGAGGCTGTTTTTACTGGACTCAATCATATGCTCGGAGTTAAAGCAAGCAGCTGGGAGGGGAAGTTGTTGTATGAAACTCTTTATGGTCCTCATTTGTAAAGCAGATGGAAAATGTTTCTCTTTGGCAGGACCAACCCCTTCCAGCAGCAGACGGCATTGCTCGCTCCTGCGCACTGCAGCGTCCAAGGGAAAAAATGGGGCTGGAAAAGTCATGCATTAAATATTCCGGTTATGAATCATAATCGTCACTGACACTCGTGGTTTGCTTGCGAGGCTCTGCACAGAGCACACCCCGAGGAGAAACTGGAGGCTGCTTCACCCCCTAGAGCAGGGGGAGGAAAGCATTAAAAAGCGGTGACACCTTTTGTATGTGGCGACACGGTGACCAGAATGCTAATGCAGTGGGAACTCGTTCTCATACGTAGGAATTGCCTATAATAGAGAAGCAAATCGAGTTTTTGCTAGATACAAATTCCACCGAACAGTTCAAAGCCTAACTGAAATATTTCAAGAGGCTGTAATTGAATTAGAGCTGTTGGAGAAAGGCTGCGGCTCTGAGCTGTGAGGGGCTGGGGAGGAACGTGCAGCCTTGGGCCAGGTGGAAGGAGATTTCAGGAGCGCAACTGAGGCTCTTGCAGGCGAAGGAGAGGACGGAGAGAGAACATGGAGCTGCCTGGTGGAGACCAAGGTGATGTGCTGCTCACCAGACATGGCCAGAGGCATGAGATAGCAATGCTGGCATGGTCAAATGGACCCTGGGAAGCAGCCACCAACCAGCCCAGAGCTAGGGGAAGGGATGCATCCTGTTTCTGATGGTGACAAGGTGGGAGCCGGCAGTCCTGGTGAGGACTTTTGTCCTATGACACCAGTGGGGTGAGTTTCGGCATGGGGTGAGAGAAAAAGCTATAGTGCAGCTGATTTTGATGCCTTGGTGTTTAGTGAGGTCTTTTCCAAGATCAGCCCCTTGGCCCAAGGCAGGTTCTTATGGCTGGTGGTGGGGTCACCACTTTTTGTGGGGATTGGGAGAAAGGATGAGAAAAGGCAAAGAGAAGGAGGAAGGTCCCTGTTTGAGGAAGGTATCTGTGATCGATCCCTCGCTGGGGCAAGGGACCAGACAAGTCCTTGTGCCCTGCACACACATTGCAGCTACACAGTGACCACATAGCTTTACTCCCCTTTGGTTCTGGAGAGCCTGGCTGAGGCATCCAAAGCTGCCGTGCGTCCACCTTATCCGTGCCGCCTGTTGCCTATTCCCTAAGACCTTTCTGATATTTGTCTGATTACGAGTCCCTTGGCACCACTCATGTTGCACCTACATAAAGATTTGGCTCCCCTACCGTGCAGGATCCATGTTACCCCATAGGTGATGGTCGGTATTGCAGGTGGGGAAGGCAGGCTGCAGAAAGGGCCAGCAGCAGAAGAGGGTGGTTGGTAGCAACACTTTTTCAGGTCCCTGGGTCTTTTATCAGGAGCAGAGCTGCCCCATGAGGGCCGGGGGGACACCCCTGTGAGCAGCTCCCCAGCGCACTGTCAGCACGCATGAGCTTATAGACAGCACAGCCACCACTGGCCACACACATGCTTACTTTTGTCTTTCAAAATACAAGGTTTACTGTCTCTGGGGTGAGAGACAGCTTCCCAACAGCGTCATCCACACCACCTGTAGGGCCACTCTCATCCCACCCCCCCCCGTTGCCTACTGGTAGCTCAGATGTTGCATGCCAATGGTATTTTCTTTCTCAAACACAACCGAGCAGGAAGCTTGTGAGAACAGCTCTAGGACCAGCTAATAATCTAGATGCAAAAGCACGAAGTGAAGAGGACAAGTCTGCAGCAGGGAAGCCAAGCAAATGTTTTCCATCTGTGTGCAGGAGCTTGCAGGAGTCCCCAGCCCGGAACCCTTCTTTGTGGGGGAACGGGTCAGAAAATGTGTCTCATAGTGATGTTTCAGTAGATGAAGTTATAAAACAACTTGACAAAATAAACGGTAACAGTTCAGTAGTACCGGATGGTATTCAGTCAAGAGCTCTAAAGGAATTCAAGGATGAAATAGCTAAACTATTAACTGTATTAAGTCTACTGTGAAACCTCTCACTTAAAATTTTCTCACTATCAGAGGGAAAGAAAGCAGCGAGACCTTGATTTTAAAAAATGCTTCTGAGCAGAACCAGGAACAGCAGATTATTAAAACTGATGTTCAAATGAAGTAAAACTGTAGTATGGAGGGGGATTAGCGTATAAGTGAGACATGATTTATGGGAAAATTCAACAAGGCTTTTGTGAATGGAAGCCCTACCTTAGGAACTCCTGGGAGCTTCTGAAGGAGTCAGCAAGGGCAGGGGATCAAGTGGCCGAGAGATCCAGTTGACATAATCTGCTTGGATTTCCTAAAGATTTTTAACAAGTTCTCTAATCAAAGGAGCTGTAAGAAATCTTAAAGGATCCCAAATTCATTACAAAATGAGAAGGAAGGTCCTTCCAGAGGCGCGTCAGGTTAAAGACTAGGAAACAGAGGGACAGGAGGAAGAGGTCAGCCTTCGCGGTGATGAGCTCTTCAAGGCCTGACCTTCAAAACGTTTGAAAAACCCAGGCTCCAGGCTGGTCCCACAACTGAAACGTAAGCAAAGATGAAAACAAAGACCTACAGTCCCACGCTGGGACAGAATATGCACTTCTTAACAAGTGCCTGTGAAAAATACAGCTGGGGCACCCTCAACAAAAGATGAGGTCAAGAGACACAAGGGCAAAGCACACAAGAGAGGACAAAGCTTGACCGCCTGGATCCACGTGTTGGTGCTTGTACATCCCCCATCTCTCCACACCTTTGCTTCGTGGGCTGGCCACATGCATCATCCCAGCAGAGTCCTGTCCCGGATCTGCTCACCCGGAGCCACAGTGAGCACAACGATCAGTGCTCAGGGAAGCCTTTAAGAGCAGCGTCAACCTGTAGAGGTGTGATTTCCTTGGCTCCAACAGCCTGTGCCTTGGGGACTCCCTTTGGCCTCTCTTTAATAGCTCTCGATCAAATAACATCTGGTTTTCCTTCCTTATTGCTCTTCTCAGTAAATTCTCTGACTTTGCCATATGCCTTCTGAAGCTGGGAGGGAAATAGGGAAGACTACAATTTTCTACTTGCAGGTGAACCTCAGTGTTTTACAAGGATGGTTTCTGTTTTGTTCTCTGTTTGTTCCCAACCTTCAATTATCTTATTTTTTGACCACTGCAGAGAGCTGCGCTGACATTTTCACAGAACTGTACATTATAACTCCAGTTCTCGTTCCTGAGTGGTAATTTTTCAGAGCCCATTATGGTATATCTGAAGTTATGATTTGTTTTTCCTGTGTGCATCACTTTACATTTATCTGTATTGAATTTCATCTGCCATTTTGTCATCCACTCTCTCAATATTATGAGCTCCTCCTGAAACTCTCTGCAGTCAGCCCTTGCCTTTACTACCTTCAGTAACTCAGTTCAGCAAATTGCGTTACGTTTCCATTCATTTCCTTTGCAGATCATGCATAAGTGTCCGACCTTAAGCACAGATCCCCTCAAAAAGCCACCTCCTTGCACTCCAGTCCTTTGCTTCCTGCAGACATTTATCTGTGATGACCTTCTCTTATGGCATCTTAGATGCTCTACAAGCCTTTGGTGGGACCATTTTCTTGCTTCAGAGGCATCTTGCAGATTTCTGAGGCCTGCTGAGGTGTTTAGTAGCCCCTGGTGAATCTCTCCCCCAAATCCTTTTCCAGTTTTTTACTTTTTACTTTGAGCCTATGCAAGGCTTTAGCACTTGCAATTTTCCTTGGCAAGGAGGTCAGCAAGTCTATGACCTGTTGCATGAAGAATAAGCTCCTTTTTGTTTGCTTTGAGCTTGATTCCCGCTAGTTTAATTTGATGCCCCTTGTCCTTCTGTAGGAAGAGAAATGAAAAGCCGAGCCTTACACATCCTCTCAGGGCTCTCGTGATTTTGTTGACTTCTTTCATATGTCCATTACGGCAATCTCTTTTCTCTGCTGAAGAGTCCTGTCCTCCAGTTTTCCTCATACGAAAGCCACTCCAGACCGTTGATCACCCTCTTGGCCTCCTCTGATGTTTTCCCAGCTCTAGTATATGTCTGAGGTGAGGAGAACAAAACTGCATGCAGAAGCCAAGGTATGGCCAAACCATGGTTTTATACAGTGGTGAAATTGCATTTTCTATTGATCAGATAATTTACCATTTTCTATGAGGTTTTCAAAGAGGCAACACATGATGTGTTACCAACACAGATGACCCATGTAGATGCTTTCTTACAAATAGCCTTCCTCCACCTTCAGTTACTTTTGGAGTCCTCTTGTCACAATGACTCATTAACATGCTCTTCTCCCAGATCTGCTTGGTGATTACCTCCCTGTGATTTACCGGTTTCCTTTTGCTGTTCCTACCTGACATACCAAGAGCTATGCACTGTCCTCCTCTCCTTGCCTCATAATTTTATAGCATTTGGGCTCACATTCCTCTTCCAAAACCAATTTGCAAGATTGCCCACTGTGCTGTTTTGCTCACTGTTCGAGAGACAAGCTGATTTTATCGTTAATATAGTCGATTTTTAAAGAGTGATCGTGAAGTACTAAGTCATAGTCACAGTTGAAATAGAAAAGACTGATGCCCACGAGTTGTGTTCTGGCTCAGGTCATCTTTCATGGGACATTATAATGCTGCAGGTTGAGCTGCTTTATTTGGTGCCTGATGGGTTACCACAGCCTCTTTATAACATTTCAGTGGTCTTTTGCTGTACAATATGGTCTCTCACCGGAGGTCAAAGGAGATTACTGCTGTGCACTTGGCTCTGAAGAGAAGCAAGGCTGCCTGTGCAGACAGCCGGATCAACAGGAGGAGCGCAGCGGTGCAATTAGGAATAAAGCTCTAATACGTAATATTGTGAGACATAAAAGGAACTCTGTTTGGACTCAACACTGTTGCCCTTTAGAAAGTGGATGCCTGAGTGACCTCTGTTTCCATCTGCAAGCTGTTTCATATTTTTTTTTCCCCATTGAGATATTAATGGCTCCTTTGAAATAATTGAACTGGATGTTTCTTTACCAAGTGACAAATTACCTGTAAAAGATCTTACTGAAAGCTTCTTCTAGAGTCAGAGAATTGATTTCCAGATATTTCAGCACTTCCTCCATCTTCTCAAACACAGCATTTCTCTAGGACTCCTTGTTCTTTGAGATACTCCAAGTACTTGATAACGAGGGAGTACATCTTGTCTGTGAAGCTGGGCAGCAGTGTAAGTGAAGCATGGAGGTTGGCTGACATTATTCTGTTAATCTCATGCTCTCAGGACCAGGACTGCTCACTGTTGACAGCCTTTCTGCTATGGTGCATTACACCACAGCGGCCCAGGGCTCAAGAGCTGTGGAGAGGTGAGTGCCAGTAAGGGAGAGAACTCTTCAAGTCATTTATGCATCTGACTCCTTGTCCATGATTAAAATATATTTGAAAGAAACCTGTGGAACAAAATGGGTCCACTGTTCAAAGAGCTGTCTGAAGCACTCATCTAGGTGATATATTGATGATATGCACAAAACATGTGCAGTGAACAGAGTGCTAAAGGATCCCAAAGGAACAGAGGCAAAAGCTTTTTTTTTTTTTTTTTTTTTTTTTTTTAATATATATGCAGCCTCCTGCTTTTGAAACTCAAGAATACTTTCAGATGAAGTCCTCTGGCTCTGAACTGCCTTCAGGACTGCTTGATTTATGGTGCCATGTTTGAGCTTCTGACAGATAACAACTTCAGCCGACCACACGTACCCTTTCTTTGAGCTGTGATCAAAAATGCACGTTTGAACCTGTGCAATCATCTGTTTCATCATTAATGACTGCAGTAGGCGGAGCCTTAATAGTGACTTTGGGCTGAAGTTTTTCTCCTTGCAAATCAAGCATGTAAACTGCCTGATGCTGACACTGCTCAATGCTGTAGCTTTGTTCTTCGCTTTGCTCCTTGGAAAGTCATACACAAAGAGGGAGTGCTGGGATTTGACCACAGCATATTTGCAGTGGTACACATCCAAACTCAAACTCTGGCCCCATCCAGTCACAGTATTGTTAGTTTCTGGGAGTTACTCAGAGAAACCTCCTCTATCTCTGGGCACCCAGAAGCCTGCTCTGGCTTCCTTACGGCTTTCTCCTAAGCAAAGACCTGCATAAGATTTACGAGATTATGGAGAAACTCGTCTCCCCAGCTTTGGAGCACTTGCTAAACTGTCCGTTTTGCTGTTTTGCAACTGATAATCATCACTGATTGCAATGCTAAATGTCATTCATCCACCAGGTGAATTAAGGTAGTGCTATTACTCATGGTACATATACTCGGTCTCATCTAGTGCCCATGATTTGCTGCTGTACCCACAAGCACCCCACTCCTTTCTTCTCCCCCAGGCCCCTTTCTAGTTATGATTTTCTCCTGTTCTCTTCCTGAGCTGTCTCTGAAGTGCAGCCTTATCCTCCTGCTCTTTCCTTGTATGTGAGAGTAGCCCATGCACCAGAAGACACTGGGGAACTGCATGTTCAAGCCGTGAACAGTTGCCCACTGATGTCTCAACGTCCTTCCTTGGCAGTTAGAGCTCTCCCTCTGCAGAGTGCAGTATCATCAGAGCTAACTTTAGGGACCAGCATCACTTTTTTTATCTTTGCAAGGTAAAGTGGGAAGGCACTTTAGCTATTTTTGAAGGATCTGTGGAGCCCTGTCTCTTTCTGATGATATAAATACTTGTACTGGCATCTCACATCCAACTAGTGGGTGAGAGATGTTGTTAAAAAATATGAAATTTCCCCTTCATTGGAAAAATTTTTTTTTTGAGAAATGCAAAAAACTTTGCAAAAAACTGTAAATGATATGGAAAAAACCTGTGTATTCAAACATACACAAAAGAAAACCACAAACTTCTCACTATATCTGCCTTGCCTTCCTCCACCTTTTAGGCTTACCTCTGAATGATGCTCTGACTTTGTCACTTGCTCTCTGCTAAGTCTCACAGTCTCCTGCCAGCGCTCCTGCACTGTGTATGAGAGGCACTTGATCTCACTGGAGCCACACAGTGGGGCTGTTATCCCACCTGATGGAAAGATGCTTCAGTGAACCAAAGCTGAGGCTGTCTGAGCCCTTCCCGCAGCTGCATTTTGTGGCAAGCACATCCCTAATTTGCAGCTCTTTTTGACCCCCTTGAGGTATGTTCGCCACTGCAGTGTCTCAGGCTTTTCCCATCTGCAGAGTTGGTGACCACTCCAGACACTGGCTGGTTGCATCTCTGCTCCCTGTTTGGGTGCAGCCAGTGGTTGACGTTCTCCTGGTGTCCATCCCTGTCCATGGAGGAGGCGGCTGAGCCATGCATTATTTGGGGACGTCTGGTTTTAGCAGCTGGCCTCAGTAAGGAGCATCTTCAAAGTGCCTTGGGATAACGCCTGGCACACCAGACTTGGGCTTGGAGGAGCACAGCTCCCGGTGGTTGCATCCTGTTCGATGGGATGGTGCCTGTGCACTGGCCTTCTCTGGACTTATCAGCAAGATCTCGCTTCTCCTTGGACAACCCAGTTTGCTCATCTCTTCCCAGCATTTATAAAATGCCAGCAGTGTCCTGAGCAGCCTGGCGGGCAGTGCTCCAGCCTTGCATGGCTCCAGGCTGCACCAGCTTTCAGAGAGGCAGGATCAAATATTTTGGGTAATGCAGGTGCTGGGATTACCTACACCTTTCCCCTCTCTCTGTCCCTCTGCCTCTCTTCCTCCCGTTGACCATCCCACGTTGGGGAACTGCTCACAGAGGCGATTCCTGCATGTGAGGCCGTGCAGGAGAAAATGTCACCAGACCAGCTCTGTGTGTGTGTGGGTCCCACCACCCCGTGCTGCACGCTGTGGTCAGCTGGTTTCCCCCGGTGCCTTCCCTGGCACAGGCAGCTGCGGGGGGACAGCACTGTTTGCCTACCAAGGGTTAACTCGCCCTTTGGTGCAAGACGCAGTGAGAAGTTTGCAAGAACAGTACCCATGCCATATGCTGCGGATTTAGCTTTATAATCATCTTGGCTTTAGCAGCAAAGCTGGAAAGAGAAGCATTTTTGTGTTTATTATACATAAGAAGATCTCAGTGGTTAAGAATATACAGGGCTGAAAATGAAAAAAACCCCTTTGATAAGCCTTAAAGATTTAAGAGATGGAATCTGCATCTGCGTTACCAAAAATATCTTTGTTAAACTTGGCTGCTGGGATGGGCGAAGCATGTGAGCCATGACACCCCTATCCCGGTGCAGCATTTGCCCAGTGCTACCATTAGTCAAGCAGATGTCAAACTCCACTGTTACTTTACAGGGGCGTCAATCCATTCAGCCTGCGGTATCACTTTCAAGTCGAATCTAAGCCCTGGGTGTTTGTTTTTACTTGGTATTTTTTTCTCTAAACGAATCCTTATTTTTTTCTGGGAGAATCCCCTGGAGAAGTGCAAAGGTGTCAAGAGCACACAAGTGTCTTCTCCAGATCAAGGAAATGAAAAGGGTGATTGAGATTTATATTATTTCCCTCATGGTCCCATGGCCCCTCCAGCTCCTGCTTTCGCAGGGCTGCGCTGATGCATCTTGTGCCTGCGCATGGCACCGTCAGATGCTGCAGGTCCCAAACCCACTTCACCCATGGGAAAACTTGACAGTATGGGTGCCCCCTTCCCCATCTTGTCCCGAGACCCAGAGACACACCTGGGAGCTCCAGTGTCCCCACCTGCTTCAGGCTGGAGGGCTGAGGTGGCCGCGGCGGCCGCGGCGTGCCCAGGGCTCTGCTTCCAGGGACGTTCATGCTCCATTAGGCTGAAGTGCTGTTTACACGTCAGCTGCTGGAGAAATCCAGGGATCCCGGTGTGTATTTATTCAAACGCGTGTCACCCGAACAGAAGGGCTAGCTGCTGCAAATGAGAATAAAGTCCAGCAGGCTATTGCTATTGATGGCTGAAGCATTTTTATGGCTGTGCTTGAAGAACGGTCTTCCTTTCCCACGGGAGGTTGCAGCATGGGCTCAGGGCAGCCAGGGGTTGCCCCGTTGAGTCCCTGGGTGGTGGCACAGGGTGCCTTGGCAAACGGGTGGCTGTGATAATGTCCTGAGGATGGAGGCCAGAGCCTCCCTTCATGCCTTGGTCATGATCCCAAACACCTCCCTGTACACAGACATCTCCAAGCAGGGAATGGTGGTTTTGAACATCTGATGGGGCAGTGATCTGGGCAGGGACCTCTGAGGGTATCCCACCCGTGGCTCTGCAGTAAGTCCAGAGCACGATCCATGGTGTCTCTTCCCCAGCAGGGAACTTCTCAGGTCTAGAGAGCTCTTCCTTGTCACCCATTGCTCTGAGGGCCAGGCCATACCACCCCTTGCTTCCCAATGGGTGAAGGAAGAGAGGTGCCCATTGCGGCAAGGATCGGCAAGCTGCTCAGAGTGGCGAGGTTTCAGCAGCAGAAGGGAAAATAAAATACACTCCACTTCCCTGATGTCTGGACCCAGCTGGAAATACCTACCTGTGAAACTGTCGTGGTACTCATCAAAGCGCAAATATTTTCTCATATGACGTTTTGGTCTCTCTGCTTCGGGGGGAGGGAGCAAAAATATTTTCCAAAAACCACTGCCCTATGTGTAGAGTTTCTGCACACACATTTCCAGAAAAAAATGTAACTCCCCCACTTTTCCATTGTGAGCTTTGTTGTAATAGTCTTCTAACATGGCCTGGCTCCAGCAATACGTTTCATTTTTCTTTTCCACACTCGCTCCTCTGCCAGAAGATTTGTCTTTTAAAAATTCATTCAGGCCTTAGATGTGGCCTCACGCCAAGGTTGTTACAAGTTGTGAGGTGCTCTGGCTGCTTTAATAACTCAAACGGGATTAAAGTTCAAGGATTTGGCACTTTCTGAAAAGGAGTTCCCTCTTGACTTGGCCACCCAAAAAGCAGGGGTATGTGAAACAAAAAAGAAACATCCAAAGCCCTTGGGTAGAGTTCCTCTGCTAGGACATACTGGTGAAAGACAGCAAACCAAGTGGTAGAAAGTAATCCTGCCCTTTAGCCCCTTAGCCTTAAAATATCACGTGGATTTGCCTGTTCGCTTCAGGATTTCATACTTCCAAGGCTAATTTTTTACAACATGGGCTTGTTATTGGCCCATTCCTCCCAGTTTTTTGCTGTCATGAAGTTGTTCACTGTGGTCCGGGACATTTACCATGGGAGTCAAATGCACCGGGCAGGTGGGAAATATTTTTCCAGGTGAGGATTTTTAATTTCACAAATTGTAGTTCTTCTTAAAAATGTTGATGTGTATTTACAGCCTTCAGATGAACGATTTATTTCCCTGAGTATGCCCTCAAGCTTTATGGGAAGACACACATTTTACGCTTTGTAAACCTCCAAGCATCTCTCTGGAGTACTTTTTGCTGGTGGTTCCTCAGGACGACCCGGCTGCGCCGTAGGTCCCTGGAACCACCCAAACCCCTTTGGTCACAGGTCGGTCGTGCCAGTTGGTTTCCCTCAGCAGCCCCCGTCACTCTCATCCACTAAGGTGATGTGCAGGGGATGGGGCAGGGAGTTGATGGAAGATGCACCGTGGATGTGCTGTTCACAGAGGTAGGTTATATTTTAGGCGTATTGAGTTTTCTGTGCACTGGTTAAAATATACGAACCTTTAATGTATATTATATGCCAACGACTAATTCAACATTTAGGAACAGGACTTTCCTGTTAAATTTTTCAACCTTATATCTTCAGTTAAGATATAGGAATGTTTAAAATGCTTATTGGTGATAGCTTCCCTTCCTTTCTTCCCATAGTCCTCAACCAAGTCATAGGTCCAGAGTTATAGTTTTCATATTTTTTATATAAAAATGGGCAAATCTTTTCCCATGGGTGCACTCAAGCTGTGTTTTCCCTACCAAGCCAGTTCAAGTCCTCCTCTTCCTCCTCATGGAGAGGAAGCCGTGTCCTGGAGGTCAGTCCCATGGGTGGCAGCACCTGGTGCCCTGCACGGGGGTGAGTGGCTGGAGGTGCAGATTTTGGGCACGTGGTGGGCAGGTCTGAGCATCTGTCCCTGGGATCGAGCCTTCCTCACCAGCATCCCGTTTCCCCACCCCTGGGGAGAGCAATGAGGCTTTGGTGTGGGGGGGTCAGTGACTTTGCAGTGAAAATATCTGCTGTGGACGCTGGTGGCCTTTTCCTCCAGACACCTCCCTATCCATGCCTGTGCTGTCTGCCGGACCCTTGTGTGAACTAGCTGCACATCCCAGTGGTAACTCTGAATCCAATTTAGCTAGTTTGGGTCTGGACTTAGTCTACTCCCACATATTTTGGTGGGAGATGGATAGCTGAACAATTGCTGCTTTCACTGTCTCATCCTAGGTCTAACTTTTCTGATAAATTTTCCACTCCCCCACTTTCCGTGCTTGCAACAACCCAGGCTGAGTTGGTACCAGGAGAAACTGAGCTGATTCTGTTATCTTTCTCAGTAACCCTGATTAGAGACATTTGGTCAAAGATGACTGTACCTCCTCTCTGTGTGCTAAAATCCACCCCCAATAACTTGCACAGATATCACATCAAAGTTGCTAGGGAAATCTGCTGCTGAGAGATGCCAAAATGCAAACAAAGCCCCTGCACTTCATCGTTCACAGCAAGTAAATGCAGGGGATTTTTCACTGCATAAAATCTGACTGATAACATTAAAAGGTAGAACATTAAAATCTACTCCAGACCCACCCAAGGGGGAAAGCAAGGAAAGTGTGAGGGACTAACAATGACCCTCTGATGGGTTTTCCTTCCTGTCAGCTGTCATGATAACCCCTACTGATGATGCTGCCACATCAGCACTGGCAAAGAAATAACACAATATGTCAGGTTTGGCAAGAAATTCTGCTGCCTCCTCATTGGGAACCACAACCCTTCATCCTCCTTCAGCTGGAGGAATACATCCACGAGCCTGGCCAAGAAGACCTGCTCCGGGCCACCTTCAGCATCAGCAGCCTGGCCACTGCCCGTGGCTCTCCCTAGCCCTGTGGCCAGCCCTGGGGACCCCACACCAGGGGGCACATCCAGACCATGATGGTCATGGCTCCAGCTTCTCTATCCATGACCCCTCGACTTCCTTGGGTTGCATTGGCAATGCTCGGTGGCTTTCTTTGCCCTGAATTGGGATAGGATGACCCACTGAGGGGTTGGATGGGAAGGGTACTTGATGGTGGTCGTGCCTTCCATTAAGGACAGGAAGAAGATTTTCTTCCTAACATCAGAAGCATCTGGCTCTTCTGCCACTCTTTTTTACTTCCACCGGCAGGTTATCAGTGTAGCTTGCTAGAAATGTCCTTTTTGGGGCTGGTCTATCAAATGCAATGGAGCAAATGTGTGCTAGAAACACTCTTTCCTTTTATTTCTGCTCAGCTGTGCTGGCATCTGGGAGCGGGGAGAGAGGAAGGTGGATGGGGAATGCCCTTCCAAGTAGCCTGGGAAGAACAAGTCCCTCCTGAGCACCGGTGCCTCCTGCTGTAACCTTTCCATTCTGCCTTTTATTTACACGCTACCAGTTGCCAATCTCTCTCTGAGCCCTGTGATCAGCTGGTTGTCTCTGATGGGTTGGGTCCTGGTTTGGGGAAAATGCATGGGGAATGCCCATCACCTGCCTGGGCTTGCAGGATCTCCTTCCCATACATGCAAAACTCTTGCAGAGCCATGGATGTGCCCATCCAGACAGCGCTGCAGAGTCGGCTGACTCCAGAGTGGGATTAGGTAGTTTCTTTTGAGATAGGGTGGGCATCTGTGTTTTGTTCTAAAGCAAAACTTCTGAACCAAAAATTTAATTCTTTCCGTTTTACATTTATTATCGCCCCCTTTATTTTCTACATAAGTTCCATACTAAGGTCAAGCTTAAATTCTGCATGTTAGCTCCATTGCATTGCTTTCAATTTATCATTTTACTGTACAGTATAAGTTTTAAGTGGCGTTCTTTTGACATATTTCTGTGACAACTGAGTTTCACTGAGGATGGCTTCTCTACCATTTTGGGTCCCTCATTCATACTGGGCAGAACTGACAGAAGTAATTTTCATAGTCAAGTTGGGTATGCCTTTTCCAAATTGCGTATTGCTTTTTTTTCTGGTTGACTTGATATATAGTCCTTTGATATCCTTGAGTCCCCTCACTGAAATAGTTTGCTGGGGATGTAATGTCCCAAAAAGGTCATAAACTTCTGCAAAGTTGGTACGAGTTCCTGGGAGGGTGCTGAGGAAGTCTTAATCTTTGTCAATGATCCAGAGTCAAGCATATATTAAATCATCACTTGAATTTTGCAGGTGACACAAATTGGTGCACAGGGACAAGTCAGTTTTTACAGAGTGATCTGAATTACTTGACAATAGGGGCTGCAGTGAACATGTATTTTAATATTGCTAAACGCAAGGTTATATTTCTAGAAAGAAAGTAGCTTATACCTGTGAAGTGAGGGGCTGTACCCTGCAGTGAACAAAAACTGAGATGGGTGTGAGGGTACTGGTGAGAACCAAAGGAAAGTGCAATGCAGTGACTGCAGAGCCAATGTGGTCCATAGAGATGCAGGCTGGTAATAAGCAGTTACAATGAGATACAGGGAAAAATAACAATGGTCTCATACAGAATGTTTTACAGCTATTATTTTAATTTATTGGCCACAATATATTAATCCACTCAACCGAAAAAAGAAAGAGAAATAAATTGCTGAAGAGTGTTTAGAAGATCACTCTGGATCCATTGCTTCATTTTTTTTTATTCTTTGTAGTGACATCTCTGACATATTCATCCTTTCTTTCCTTTTCTAACACAAGATCCTCCCACATTTGTGAATGGTGATTCATTGCCTCAAAATGAGTTTTCTTCAGTTTCTTTCTTCCCAGAAGAAGACCTTTCTTTCTTCCAAAGCAGTGACCAAAACTGGAATTTCCCATCAGCCTTTAACTGCTGGAAGTATTGCTTCAGGTAAGCTTCATCTGAAAGCCAAGATGTTTCTGTTGTCCATTCCCTTGGGGAAATTCTGCAGCAGCTCAAAGGTTTGTGCACAGACACATCTCTCAGAAGCTCATTAGCCCCTCATGGCACTGAGGGCACCTCCACGGTTGTGCCTGTGCCTGAACATCTGCTTAAGCCATTGCTAGATTTCAGACCTGCCTCGCATCCAGGTTGCACAGACAGAAGCTCAGGTCTGTCTTCATGTAGGGGTTCCCACAGCGCAGAGGAAAGAGAAGGCTCGTGCAAGCGTGAACCCACCACATGTTAGCGTGTAGCACAGCTGGCTCACCTTAACACCATCCATTTCCTTTCTTGTGACACCACAGGGAAGCAGCACCCTTCCTCCCTGGCCTCTTCATGGCATGCTGGGTGCTCACAGGGCAGTGGAAGATGCCTCAGCTCAGCCATGGATGTCCTCCAGGCAGCACCAAGGATGCATGAAACCAGGAGCACGTCAGGAAGAAGTTTGCTCCTTGGCCCGACCACCTGAGCTCAGCACGGGCAGAGCCCAAGCTGTCATTGCTTCAGGTTGTGTTGGTCTGAACTCCCTGGTGCTTTTGAATGCTTCGCAGTGCCTGTGACAAATTACAGAAGAACAGGTTTTCCCTGAGCACCCCACCACCCGGTGACCTCGGCCTCATGGAGAGGTGGTCTCTTCCGCGGACAGCCCCGCCTGAGTAAAGTACCTACTGCAGACTGGTTTTGCTTGTAGGACTGCGGTGAGCCTGGTGGCCTCTGGGCTCCTGAGAGCCCTGCGATGGTGGCGAGAACATTACCTGAAGACACGCTCCATCTGAGGACTAGTTTGGGGCTGGGGACCTGTGCATGCATGAAGGTAAGGGTAAGGATGGGAGGAGAGGGAGGGCTTCGGACACATCAGCCTCGTGGACCTGTAACCTCGGTCCCAGAACAGCTGACTAAAATAGCGATAAATTAAAACCACGGATAAGAGAGCATGTCTTCTATCCCATGCTGGACAGTGAGGACTGGGTGTACAGCTCCAGTTGAAAGCAGTGACCACCATTCAGCCTTGACCGTACCTCTGGGCGTGACACGCCGATGATGGACCAGGCAGGGACCTGGGGGTGCAGGAGCTGCTGGTGTTGGCAGACATTGCAGGGACTGGTGAACGACGTGTGGCTGTGTCCAGCAGACAGCTTGTGGACAGCCGCAGCATCGCTGGGTCCTGCAGGGAGCAGCTGTGCAGCCGTGTACCTCCTCCCCCAGCACATGCCAAAAATCACAGTGGTTATAGCTGTCTTTATTTCTAAAACAGCCGTCAGTCATCTTCTGCCTGGCTGCTGCATGCTTTCTTCTCCTCCTGACACTTACACTGTGCCTGTCCCTCCCTACTCATTCCTTCCTTCCCCCTGCGCTGGTATAATATTCATTTCCCAGAGATCCCTATCTATGCGGAGTGGGGGAAAAAATAGTTTAAAATTTGCACATCAAAAGAAGGCCGTGTCTGCTATCGGGAGAATTAATAAGAATTAAGACCCTTTCAAAAGCTGTGCAGCCCAATATTTGAAATGGAACCAATTAAAAATATTCTTGAGCTGGAAATGCTCTTGTGTGCTCGGTCCAGGCTGAATAGGCCCTTTCAGTGATGAAAGAAGCTCTTTCCCAGCTCAGACAACCAGGAAAACATCCAACCTCCAGTTTCTTAGGGAAGAACGGACATAAATTCCTGGCTGGGAACACCCTTCCCATGAGCTGCAGAGAATCATCTGCTAAGAGAATAACACAAGGAGAATTGCGGGCACCAGCATGTGACAAATTAAGAAAACAAATTGTTTATAGGGTGCAAGGGCAGGAAGATAATCCTTTGTGATACGGCTTCAAGTAGGGAAAAAGAAAATATCTGTCAGTCTCTGAGAACAGGGGCTTTGTTTAAAACAAAAAGAATATTCTGGAAGATGATGCCCTCTAATTTATTATTATTATTTATCTGTTTAGAGAAACTGAGCTGGATACTAAAGCCTTGGGCAGGTCAGGAACGTACAGCAGCAGCGGGACGGATGTGGGTTGAACTCAGGGAAGAAGGAAGGTACAGGCTTCGAGCAGCACCGGCATCCCTGGCTTCTGCTCTTAAAAGACTGGATTCTTGTGAGCATCCCACAGCTGGGCTGAGCTGAGGGTTTTGGTGTTGTACATCCTTTAACGTGGGACTTGGCTCCAAGAGTACGAAACTCAGGTGTTTGTTTTGGAGGTGTCTACAGCTGAGCTAACCACCCTGGGATCTTCTAATAGGCAACGGCATCTGTGTAACTATACTCAGTGGAGTTTAGGACACAATTCACCTGAGATGACGAAGGATGTGCTGAGCTGTACATCACTGCCCATCCCAGGCCATGCTCGTGGCCTCTACTATATCCAAAAGGAACCAGGTGCTGTGCATGGATGGAGATGCCCACATTGCAGACATCTTCACTCACTTGGAGAGAGGCTGCTGCTGGTTTGGGACTCCTGTACTGCACTTTGCTGCACAACAGAGCACCAGGCCAGCATCAGACCATGCTGCTAGCTGAGGTGTTTCCTAGTGCATTCGGAGGGAGCCATGGGAAGGGGTGCTGCCTGTCTGCATTGCGCTCTGCTTTGACCTCCCGCAGATAGGTATTGCCTTCTTATCTCTCCTCAGCATCTGGGCTTATAGGTGCAGAACTATCTCCAGATCTCGTCACTCCCTCCCTACCCCTTGCTGTTCCCTCTATTTCCTTTCATTGGACCAGACCTTTTCTTGATTTGGATTTTTTGGCCTCATATCAAGAGCTGTAGCTCTTGCTTTCCTCACCCCCCACAGTATGTTCCTGAGCCAGGCAGAGGGGAGACCTCATGCACGGTGGTTGGGTTGCCTTGACCTGGCCCTGTGTGACCCCCAATGGGACCTACTGGGTAGTGGGAGGGCTGGGGTGACCCAGCCTGCACCACCATC
Source organism: Fregata magnificens (assembly GCA_013389945.1). Taxonomy (NCBI): domain Eukaryota; kingdom Metazoa; phylum Chordata; class Aves; order Suliformes; family Fregatidae; genus Fregata; species Fregata magnificens. Next base: position 248,689 of record WAAD01002597.1, read on the forward strand.
TCCTCTCTCAGCACTGGGACCTGGAGCTGTGCAAGGCCAATGCTTAGGAAAGGGTAAAAGATATCAGGAAAGGCATTGAACAGGGCACCAGGTTGTGGACGTGTCCCAGCTAAGGAGTTTCACCCTTTCTAACTGTTGTGCCCGTGCCTTTGTATGTGGGACCAGCTTCAAAACAGTGCCCTTTCTGAAGAGGAGCTGTGAGTTTGCTTTGGCAGCACTGTTGATTGCTAGTCCCCTTCTTCCCAGCCAGGACTTCCTTGTCCCACCTCCTGCTCAATCTGTGAGCGTGCAAAGGTGATGTCCCCCATGCAGTGTCTGCCCATCTCCCTCCAGCTTCCCCCTGCTGCTCACACATCTGTTCCCCAAAGAGGTGCAACACACATCTCCAGCGGGGGACCAGCAGGGACCAGGGGACACCATGGGTGCCGCGTGCTCATTTGCATGGTGCTGGGTCCAAGCGTGAGAGCTGTGGCTTGCTGTGCCTAGCTTGGGGCGGGGAAAGCCCCTATTCTGCCATCCCCCTGCCCGGTGCCTGGGGTGAGCAGACGTGCCATGGGCGCTGTCAGGGGAGCGTTGCAACCACTGCTTCCCTGGCATCAGGTCCCAACAGCCCTGCCAGCTCTTGTTGCTACTCCCCAGAACAACTGATGCAACTTTGTACTTCTGGAGCTCGGGGGGCCCATTTGGAAATGATGTTTTGGCAGCAGCCCAGTTGGGGACATGGCTGTGATTTCATTCCTCTGCAGCCAAGGCACAATTCCTGTTTGCAGAGGCTGCTCGCTGCACAGGTCATCCGGCACCCCTCCGCCCCAGCCTGTGCCCCTCTCTTCCCCCAGTGACCAGTCCTTATGGCAGCCAGCAGCAAGCAGCTCTCCAGTGCCAGACTCCGGCCTCTGCAGAGGTGGCTTCTCACCTGGCTGAGACCCGAGTACCTTTAGGTGGAGCAAGCTGGAAAGATGCGGGCAACGAAGATGAGTCTTCCCTAGGGTCCCCTTCAGAGGCTACGCCTGCAGTCTGATCTCGGAGGGCTATTGTTTCTTTGCTGGGATGTGCACCAGTAAGGGGTACTGCTCACCTTGGGCTGTGGTGTGTACGCACTGCAGGGTGGCAGGGATTGTCAGTAAATCATGCTGGGGTCCTTGGAAAGGAAAAGGAATTTCTTTTCCTGGCTGCTGCTTATTGTGCTATGGAAGAAGGACTAACAGGCCAGCAGAGTATCAGTTACACAGCTTTTGAATAAAATCATGCCCAAATAGAAATAGATGTAGAATAGAATAGACTGGAATAGATCTTTTTCACAATAAAAAAGGGTGCATTTGCTCCACTCCTGATGTGCAGCTATTAACATTGCACAGGACATCCAAGAAAGGGAAAAGGGCGCAGAATGCTAAAGCAGCCTCCTACCTCCCTGGTCATCCTAACCGTCTTTCAGCACAAAGACTGGGCTGTAATGCCCCAGAAGGATATTACCCACGCATTCATTCTGGTCACACAGCGGACGCAAAAATGTCACATTTTGCTCTGAGAGTATTGCCTTCATGTTGAGTGAAATTTCTATCTCATTTTAAACCTCTGTGACTGGCATTAGACTCGGTGCTGGGATGGGCTGTGGGACCAGTGCTCCCATCCACTTGTAGAAATGCACATAGATCAGAAAGCGCAGCGAGCTTTTAATAATGTGTCTACACACAGCCTATCTCGGTGGCTCTTTACACTTTCTGTTGTTCCAGGAAGATAACACTTCACAGAAGCTATAAAAGACACATCATATCTCAGTGACACTTTGGGACAATGCAGGATAAAATTCAATTAAATGCAAAATCCAAAAGAAGTCTGACGGAGTTTCAGGTGCTTTTCAATTCATCACTTTTCAATATTTCTTGAAATTCCCCAGAACCAAATATCCAGAGGTCATTTAAAAAGCTACCACGAAGAATGTGCCAGAGGAGTTTTCATCAGGGACCTTGACTTGCCTTATGATAGAAAACTCTCTCCATGAGTCTGAAATTTGGGACCAGCAGAAATGTTTCACTGAATAATTACAGCCGTCTGTATCTTCATCACATATTTTGATTTTGCTGGATCTGATATTGAATCCGAACGAATGTGCGTTCTGGTGCCAGGGGTGTTTGTTTCAGGTTTACTGTTCTCCCCGTCTCCTGCCATTTTGTGATGAAATGCCTTCTGTACCCAAGGAAAAACTTCACACCGTAGGATGTGATGACAATTAACACTTCGTTTTCAGAAAGCACAGGGCAGTAACTTAAACTCCCTTATTTCATACGTGCTGATGAAATCCGTTTAGGTTTTCCTTTGTATTTGGAATACTATATGGTGGGAAAATCTGTGTGCTTTCCACCAAGGTAAAGCCCTCAACTCATCGCAGGGAAATCTAACCCTACATTTTACATTTAAATGCTTTTCAGGAAAGGGCTACTTGTTTCAAAGACTATAGTGGGTTTTGGATGGATCAATAAACTCCATGCTACCAGCACAATACCTATTACAGCACCTGAAAAAAACTGTATTGGCTACAGTATTGATTGTCTTCAATATTAATTGCTTAAGTTTACTGAAGACATGTTTACAGTAAAGAAGGGCAAGTTGCTAAAACGTTGTAAGCCTGTGACTGCCATGGAGAGTAAATACCGCAGAAGGGCAGATCCAACGCCCAAATTTTCCTGACTTTTTAATATGTAAGTTTGGTATCAAAGAAACACAAAAGATTGTGGGGTGGGAAAATACCAGCCGGCTGAATTTGCTAAGCAGGTGGAGGGCAGGGATTTTGTTAATGTATGTGTTGAAATTCAGCCCCAGAAAGATTGGTAGACTGATAATGAAGAACATCTGCCTTGAGAACCGCCTGCTGACTTTTTTTTTATGGTCATTTTTTCCTTGGCTCCTGCAGATCTGTTGAGCTGTTGGCATCTTCTATACCATACTGAGACTCACTTTTATCCTAAAAGTTATAAAAAAACCCCCAGCCTTGGAAGCCAAATATTCCTGCATGAAGCCATTCACATTTAATTGAGCTACAAGCTCCTCCATCCTCTCCCCAAGCCAATAATTTGCGGGGGAGTTCACTGCAATCCTGTGGGCTCACTGCTACCGTGATGGCTTTCTGCTTTCCACTGGCAGCCACTGGTTTGACCCCAGAGATTTCAGTAGATTGGAGATCTCATCATGAATTTATTCTGCAGCCAATTAAGACTGTTCTTCCTCTTCCAATGCCCGAGGCAAGTGGCAGTAAGTTTTCCACTATGCTTACGGTTTCCAGTCTCCCACTCTTGTTGAGTTGTCCAGAGGCAACGTGTTGAAGGAGGAGGTTGTTTTTTATGAGGCCAGTGTGCCGACTTATCCACACTCAGCTGATTTCTCCTTTGACACGGGGTATTTCCCAGCTGCTGCTTTGAGTGTGTGGTTTAATGCTGTGACCTCCTAACACAGCTCCAGGAAGCCTCTGCTAGGACAATGAGACAGAAATGTGAATGCCAGGTTCTTGATGTTAGGAACAAGAAGAATTTCCTAGCCCTTCTGGCTAAAGATTAAAAACTTGTGCAGACGCGATGGAGTCTTGAATCTGACAGAACCCTGTGGTCAGTCTGCCCGGACCTTCTCTTACAAAGGGTTCCCCAAAGACGCCAGAAGAGGTTTTTACATCCAAAACCCAAGGCCTTTTAGAATAAAGCCTATAATATTTAATTTATAAATAAAGACAACTCCAAGGAGCTATAGAAAAAAGACAGAATATAAATAGGTTTATGTGTACATCTTTGGTTTTCCTGCGGGCGGATGTCTGCTCCCAGGCTTGGCTTCACATAGCGCTGGGGCTTTCCTGCTTGGGGTGAACTCTGCGCAGCTCAGCCTGTCTCTAGGAGGGCTTTTTTTGTCACTTCTTAGCTTTATTCTCTGCTCCTTGGTCCCGTCAGTGGTCGCTCGGTCTCGCTTGGAGCTGCAGGCTCCCCGCTCCCTGCTGTGCTTCTTGTCCCCCTGCCTGGTGCCCCCAAAACCCTGGGCCCTCCCACTCCTGGTGCTCGGCTGCTCCCAGGGCAGGAGCATCCCTCCCTTCATCCCTCCCTCTGAGGGCTGCCTGGCCTGGTCAGACTCCCTAAGGGAAGGGAACCCACAGCCAGAGTGCAAACAAATAAAAAAACACCATCCGTCACGGAGGGATATGTGGAGTTTAGGGAGGATCCTCAAGAGGACGGACAATTTAAAGCATGAAAAGTCAGAAGAGCTGCAACTGCCCTTGTTCGAACACAAGCTGATATGCTGGACCGTCGCATTTGCTGCATCGTTGAATTCACTACCAAATCCTGCAGGAATGGTACTGCAGCCTGTACAGCAGTTTTCTACTGGCACCTGGTGATTGTAATATTTCAGGGTAAAGGCGGATCCGTTTCTCAAAGGATGGGTGATACATATTTCTCTTTTGAATAAATACTTCAGTCTTACTAATATAGATGCTTACATCACCTCAGTTTTCCAGTTGCTCACTGGTAATTTATTTAAAAATCATTCTCTGGTGATTAATGCCTGGTAATATTAGAAAGACAACCAGCTGCTGAGATATGTACATTAAATCTGCTGATTTGTTTTAATTAGTATAAGAACCATTATTGGGTAGTTGAAAAGACGTTAATCTCTTCTTCCTCTGGTGCAGGCCTTTCTGAACCACAGCGTTGAGCAGACACAAGGAAAGAGGGGAGTGGTGTTTGGGAGAAGGTATAATTTACAAGTGTCATTTTTTCTTCCCAAAAGTGTGCACACTGAGTATTTGATTTTCATGTTCTAGTGATGCACAGTGAGCCAGCTTTATTGGTCAAAAGCCCATACAGGCACTTAGGGAGAGATAAAGCCCACAAACTTTACAGTAGTTGGATCTAGCTATACTGCTATATGTGCTGTAGCGTCACAGCTGGGCGTGCATGCTGTCAGTTGTTATGGCTTGCATGATGAACTATAACGCATTGAGATTGGTAACTTGACTGATTTTGCTAATGTACCACCTCTTCTCGGCAGAATATGAGAGAAGTTCATGACCATGAAAAGTTCTACAGCTGCCCCTGAGGACAAACCTGTAAACTCCAAAGTCCTTCAGATGTCTCCAGGCACTTGGCCAATGCCTTTGAACATTGCATGAAATCATGTGGTGGTGGATGGGCTGGGCAGGTCGGGGCTTGGTGGATGTCTGGGTGTACCTGCGCGTTGAAATTCTGCTGTTGATGTTCCTCCGGCAAAGACGCTCGGGGCAGCAGGGATGCAAGAGCACCCTGACAGAGCAGACTCCACAGGAACCCAGGAAAAGCTCTCCATTTCTTTTAACACTCACTCAGTCATGCCACTGCTGTCCCAGGTTTAAAGCTCAACCAAGGGTTGAGGCATTCAATTCTGCGGGAGCGGCCTGAGCCGTGCCTTTCCCATCTTTTAGGGAACCGCACCACCTTATAAGCTTACAAGCTTACAAGCTTACAGGCTTACAAGCTGTGCCCACGGTGGTGGTGGAGATGCTCTCAAGCCCCATTTCAGCCATTGTACAAAGCAGGACTGTGGGTTTCCTGGGCCAGAGCACAGGCAGGTGGCTCCTCATTGCAGGGGTCTGGGGACATCTAAATTCTAGTCCTGCTCTGGAGTGTTGTGCAAGAATGGGAGGACCAATCCATCATCGCTGGGACAGCTTAATCTGTTTTATCAAGTCTCAGCTCGCAGACTGAAGAGTAATTTCTTCGTGCTGAAAATGTGGAGGGGTCATGTGTGCTTGGACATCCAGACAGGATCTCACTTTATCACTTAAGAAGTCATTAAGCAGTTGAGCAGCTGGGTTCAGCTTCATATCCGCAAGGCAAGGGTGCCGGCTGCATTCCCTGGCTGCTGGAGAGCCATCGGGGCAAGGAGTAAACACCAGTGCAGACATGTTCAAAGGACAAAAGTCATCTCCCCTGTGCATCTGCTCAGCTTCTCCAAGGAAGGGTGTAGGTGGCCCACCCAAGGAGGGTCCACCGTGGGGAAAGGCTGCTCTGCAACAGTCATCACTTAGGTGTGAAAGTCCCAGATGGGTCTGGACTGAAGGGTCCCTGGTCCTCTGGGACGAGCTGGCCAGTACCAGGCAGCTCCCTCCCAGGGCTGTGGATCTTTTCCCCCTCTTTCCCCCTCAAACACCGCGGGTACAGTCAACCCTAGACTGGGAGAGGGATGTAAAGGGAGTATTGCAACCATGGCCAAAAGAGAGAGAACATGCTGATGAAGGTCTGAGACTCCTTGGCTCTCTTCCTGCTCCACCACAGCTTTTCTGCGTGACTTCAGGGCCATACCTCAAAATCTTTCTTCCTCAGCATATGTGTCTATTTTCAAAAACAGACACTATCTTATTTTACTGACACGTCTGTAGTGGCTTTGCTTCTTTGGCTAGTGAGAGCCGAAGTAAAGAAACTTTTCTGCGATATACTGCTTGCTTGTCTAAAAGCAAGGCAGCAAGCAGAGCAAGATGAGGGTGAAGGAAGAGCCAGAATTACAAGAAATATTGGGGAAAGACTGCGTAAACATAGAAATCAGGGATAAATATAAGTTAATCTGGTCCATGTGGTTGATACTCCCCTGTGCTATGTTTAATTTTAATGCTAAATTTTCACTGCTTCCAGTGATGTGATTAGTAATTGTATGCTTAAATATTAATAATATTTGCAGTTGATTTTATATGCAGCTGTGAGGGGAGGATGTGCCGGTGACCCCTTGGGCCGGTGGTCATTTGAGCTAGTGGCACCTTGCCAGGAGGTAAGGGTTATCCTCTTGCAATTTTCTTCAAGAAGGGAGCAAAACAAGGGAGGTCCTCTTGTTTCTTCCTTGTGCCTCTCTCCCCCATCACACACCTCTGCGCGAGCGCCAAACCACCGTGTGCCATTTCAGATCTAAGTCGGGTGAACACAAGCAGTCAGTCCAATGGAGCTATCCCGGTGGGATCATTTTCTCTGGCTGTGCATTACTCACAGTTACGGCACTCTGTTTCGGCTGCTTTCTCCACAATAAACTCCACAGTGATTTACGACCAGCGATGATTGCTCGCTATCTTCTATTTCTTTTTAAACGTGGCCCCAGCTCTGCCATATATCGCTGTGCGTGACCATGTTCCAGCTCCAGGTTCATTTCTGTGACCCTGGGGAGCTCTGCTGGCTCCTCTCCGGTCCCTGCGGTCTCCCCCTTGCCCAGGTGATGGGCTCTAATGTGCTGTCTCTGGTGGTCTGAGGATGGTGCAGTGAGGACTGACAAATCTCTCCCCCAGGATAATTGTAAATTCTAAGGAAATGCATTGACAGACATGAATTTTTCCTTCGGCTGGAAATGTTTATGTCTAGGAGAAGACATTTGTCCTCCTAAAAGACCATCTGGTCATGTTGAACTCCAAATCTATTCCTCTGACGCACCTTAGTAAAGCCTGCAAGATATTTTCTGGGGCTCCAGGAGTTTTTTTAAACGCAAAAACATTCTCCAGAAGACCTTGGGTCCCAGAATTGAGTGTTGGTGCATAGCTCTGTAGCATATAGAAACATATAATAAATGCAGTGAGATCTCTGCCACCCTTGCAAAAATACTTCAGTATGTGGAAATGCATGGCGGTCAATCATAGAATCATAGAACCATTAAGGTTGGAAAAGACCTCTAAGATCATCAAGTCCAAACATCAACTAACACCACCATGCCTCCTAAACCAGGCCCTGAATTGCCACGTCTACACATTTTTTGAACGCCTCCAGGGATGGTGACTCCACCACCTCTCTGGCCAGCCTGTTCCAATGTTTAACCACTCTTTCAGGAAAGAAATTCTTCCTAATATCCAATCTAAAGTCCCCTGGTGCCGCTTGAGGCCATTTCCTCTCGTCCTATCACTAGTTTCTTGGGAGAAGATTCCAACACCTGCTTCACTACAGCCTCCTTTCAGGTAGTTGTAGAGAGCGATAAGGTCTCCCCTCAGCCTCCTCTTCTCCATGCTAAACAGCCCCAGTTCCCTCAGCCGCTCCTCATAAAACTTGTTTTCTAGATCCCTCACCAGCTTCGTCGCCCTTCTCTGGACACGCTCCAGCACCTCAGTGTCCTTCTTGTAGTGAGGGGCCCAAAACTGAACACAGGATTCGAGGTGCGGCCTCACCAGTGCCCAGTACAGGGGCACGATCACTTCCCTACTCCTGCTGGTCACACTATTCCTGATACAACCCAGGATGCCGTTGGCCTCCTTGGCCACCTGGGCACACTGCCGGCTCATGTTCAGCCGGCTGTTGACCAGCACCCCCAGGTCCTTTTCCGCCGGGCAGCT